>JAYJML010000179.1:43328-77200 GCA_035610835.1 Ophiura sarsii | reverse complement strand
GCGATTAAAAGTGACATGTCATATGGGGTCACTAGGGGTCATTGACCTAAACAGGGGTAAAATGTAAGACATGCTCCGATTTTGACCGGTCATGTTTCATTTTGTAGGCATTGATAAGACAAGAAAAAAAGTCAATCATTTTTATGGGGTCAAAGGTCAACATAGGTCACTAGGGGTCAAAAGGTCAATTTTCATTCCTCGCACTCAAAATGCTATTTTTTTTACAGTTTACATGCTACAATCACCAGATTTGGTCAGTAGGACCCCCTACCAGACCTACATATAGGGTCTTCACAGTTTGGGGTCAAAGGTCACACAGGGATCATAAGGGGTCAAAACGTGATTTTCACTTAAAACGCGTTTGCAATTTAGTGAAATGACCTAGGATCGTCAGAATTTGTCAACATATTCCTTTTGACCGTACGCATATATGATAGTTCGGTTTTTAAAATCAAAAAATATTTGGGGTCACTAGGGGTCAAAATGTAAATTTTTAATCCTCGCACTAAAAATGCTATTTTTTCGAGAGGATATGACCCATGATTATCAGAATTGATCAAAAGATTCCTTGGATCCATGTACATATAGGGTCTTAAGCGATTAAAGGTGACATGTCATATGGGGTCACTAGGGGTCATTGACCTAAACAAGGGTAAAATGTAAGACATGCTCCGATTTTGACCGGTCTTGTTTCATTTTGTAGGCAATGATAAGACAAGAAAAAGAGTCAATCATTTTCATGGGGTCAAAGGTCAACATAGGTCACTAGGGGTCAACAGGTCAATTTTCACTCCTAACACTCAAAATGCTATTTTTTCGGGAGGAAATGACCCATGATTGTCAGAATTGGTCAAAAGATTTCTTGGATCCATTAAAAGTGACATGTCATATGGGGTCACTAGAGGTCATTAATCCATAAAAAATCAAGGTGTCCTGGTCTCAGACCAGATCCATGTCTAGTTCTTTCTTTCTTTCCTCAAACCCATCTAAAAAATGCTATTTTGTCTACAGTTTACATGCTACAATCACCAAACTTGGTCAGTAGAACCCCCCACCTAACCTTCATATAGGGTGTTCACAGTTTGGGGTCAAAGGTCACACAGGGGTCACTAGGGGTCAAAAGGTGATTTTCACTTAAAACGCATTTCCAATTTAGTGAAATGACCTAGGATCGTCAAAATTGGTCCACATATTCCTTTTGACCGTACGCATGTACAAAAGAAAGGTTTTTTAAATTAAAAATCATTTGGGGTCACTAGGGGTCAAAATGTCAATTTTCACTCCAGTCACTTAAAATGCTATTTTTTCAAGAGGAAATGACCCATGATTATCAGAATTGGTCAAAAGAGTCCTTGGGTCCATGCATATATAGGGTGTTCAGCGATTAAAAGTGACATGTCATACCGGGTCACTAGGGGTCATTGAACTTTACAGAGGTAAAAGTTTAGACATGCTCCGATTTGGACCGGGTTTGTTGCATCTTGTTTGGATTGATGAGCCAAGAAAATAAGTCAATCATATTGACCAGGTCAAAGGTCAAGAAGGGGTCACTAGGGGTCATTGAACTTTACAGAGGTAAAAGTTAAGACATGCTCTGATTTGGACGGGGTTTGTTGCATCTTGTTTGGATTGATGAGCAAAGAAAATAAATAAATCATATTGACCAGGTCAAAGGTCACGAAGGGTCAATAGGGGTCATTGAACTTTACAGGGGTAAAAGTAAAGACATGGTTCGATTTTGACCGGGTTTGTTGCATCTTGTTTGATTTGATGAGCCAAGAAAATAATTCAATTATATTGACCAGGTCAAAGGTCAAGAAGGGGTCAAAAGGGGTCATTGATCTTTAAAGGGGTAAAATTTAAGACATGATCCGATTTGGACCGGATTTGTTGCATCTTGTTTGGATTGATGAGCCAAGAAAATAAGTCAATCATTTTAATCAGGTCAAAGGTCAAGAAAGGGTCACTAGGGATCATTTTCTCAAAGAAAAATCAAGGTAGCCTGGTCTTAGACCGGAGCAAGATCTAGTTCTTTCTTTCTTTCCTCAAACCCATCTAAAAAATGCTATTTTTTCTACAGTTTACATGCTACAATCACCAAACTTGGTCAGTAGAACCCCCCACCTAACCTTCATATAGGGTGTTCACAGTTTGGGTTCGAAGGTCACACAGGGGTCACTAGGGGTCAAAAGGTGATTTTCACTTAAAACGCATTTCCAATTTAGTGAAATGTTCTAGGATCATCAAAATTAGTCCACATATTCCTTTTGACCGTACGCATTTACAAAAGAAAGGTTTTCAAAAATAAAAATCATTTGGGGTCACTAGGGGTCAAAATGTCAATTTTCACTCCAGTCACTTAAAATGCTATTTATTCAAGAGAAAATGGCCCATGATTATCAGAATTAGTCAAAAGATTCCTTGGGTCCATGCGCATATAGGGTGTTCAGCGATTAAAAGTGACATGTCATACGGGGTCACTAGGGGTCATTGAACTTTACAGGGGTAAAAGTAAGACATGCTCCGATTTGAACCGGGTTTATTGCATCTTGTTTGGATTGATGAGCCATGAAAATAAGTTAATCATATTGACCAGGTCAAAGGTCAAGAAGGGGTCACTAGGGGTCATTGAACTTTACAAAGGTAAAAGGTAATACATGCTCCGATTGGGACCGGGTTTGTTGCATCTTGTTTGAATTGATAAGCCGAGAAAATAAGTTAATCATATTGACCAGGTCAAAGGTCAAGAAGGGGTCACTAGGGGTCATTGAATTTTACAGTAGCAAAAGTTAAGACATGCTCCGATTTGGACCGGGTTTGTTGCATCTTGTTTGGATTGATGAGCCAAGAAAAAAAGTCAATAATATTGACCAGGTCAAAGGTCAAGAAGGGTCAATACGGGGTCATTGAACTTTAGTGGGGTAAAAGTTAAGACATGCTCCGATTTGGACCGGGTTTGTTGCATCTTGTTTGGTTTGATGAGTCAAGAAAATAAGTCAATCATTTTAATCAGGTCAAAGGTCAAGAAGGGGTCACTAGGGATCATGTTCTCATAAAAAAATCAAGGTAGCCTGATCTTAGACCGGAGCAAGATCTAGTTGTAGTTATAGTTGTAGTTGGATTATAGTTGGAATTATAGTTGTAGTTATGATTATAATTATAGTTAGAGTTATAGTTTGAGATAACATTTTATAGTTGAATTTATAGTTGTAATAAGTTATAGATAAGAGCTTTAGTCAACATAGAGTTTCGGTATGTTGCCTAAAATCTTGTCATTAAAGTATCTATCCACAAGGCTTTAATTTTAGTCCTTTTAGGGTCTGTCATTTTCTTCGGGGAGGGGGGGGGGGGGCAGCCACAAATATGGTGGGGTCATAATTTCATGAAATCTAAAATAGGGGGGTTATAATTTTGTGTAGCAATTCAGATTCCAAAGTTTCAAAACGGCAATTTTGTTTCCGCTTTGCGCACATTCATCTAAGCATATCCATTATAAATGTACATGTTATTTACAACACCTTTCCTGTTTATTTTCCATTACTTGGTATTTTTAGTTATTAGAAATCTAACTTCGATAGGCAGGGGGGTCGTACAATTATTTGTATTTTATCGGATGGGGGCAGTTATTGACATATTTGTGACCCTCCCGAAGAAAATGACTGCCCCCTTAAGCCCTTTGGCTGGGGAATTTTACCCTAAATCACAGTCCTAGGGCTTAGACTAAAAGGGAGAAGTGAAGCAGTGGCAGTATCAGTATCATATATACATTTCTTTTTCATTCGGAGGAGGGGGGCCCTCTTCCCTGTTTCCCAAGCCTTATTAGGTTGCACTGTATTAATTTGCAAACCCATTGTAAATTGTAAAACTCACCACTGCAATAGATAACTCACTATATAGAACCTCACTCTGCAAACACTCATTTAGCCTTGGTAGTACTGTACTAGTAACAAAGTGCCTAGAGCTAGAGGCTATTACACAATAAGGATCTAATTGACAAATCCTGGTAAAAGGTGATTTGTGTCTGCTGTGCCTTGAAAACAGTTAGGCCTATCATCTTCATATTGTGTATGAACATAAATTCCACCAGTTAAAAGGCTGGACAAACAAAATTGTTTAGAAGTGGTACCATTCAAAAAAATAATATCTACCAACTGTCTTTATTGTATATTTTGTAATATATTCTACTTTAAAAATTACACCATATCATAATTTGAACATCACTAATAACATAAAAATGTCACAACTCAATAATAGGGGTCCTAATCTGGGGGGCACTCAACCTTTTTGGGTAGGGTTGTGCCGCCTGAAGGGGCTTTTGGACTGAACTGAGAGAATTTTATGACTAATTAGGGTCTCTTAAGAACTGATTTTCTCGAAACAGCTCAGGGGCACTTCCGAACTGAACTGAACTGAGAGAATTTTATGACGAGACATAGGGTCTCAGAAGAACCGATTTTGAACTGGTTTGTTTTCAAGCAATTTGTTTAGAAAGCAATTTAAAAAAAAATTGAGGCTTTGGAAGGATTTTTTATTTATTTTCAATTTCCAATATCAGTCCTCCCCTCCTCCCAATTCATGCAGGGCTAGTTTTACAAGTAGGCGGTAGGCCTACACACACATTGAGTAACATGGCCTAAAGATGTTGTTTATTGTCCATTTGTCACTTGTATCCCCTTTGTGTGTGATTGTGATACAGCTATATTTGAGTACATTAAAACTTTATACCTAGTAAAATTGCATTTTTATACATAATAGTTTGGTTTTTTTTACCAAACAGAGTTTATGTAAAATGTTACCTAATTGTTTTGGTGTTCTATACGTGCTTCAAAATTATGTAAAATTTTACATAACTTAGGTAAAAATTTCTGTGAGTGTATATTTAGAAGCTAGTTGAGCACTCTCACATTGAAGGACCTTTGGTGACTAAAAGCTTGCACGGTGTGCGCGTAGCAAGTTTAGGGCATCATTCCCTGAAATACGCAGCTGCGCCTTTGTTTACGTAATAGGGTCGAATTGGTGTTCACCGGGGGAAAATATCCTTTGCCACCCCCCCTCCCCCATCCCCTCCGACCCCAGATACGCCACTGAGAGGCACCCCTTGGAGCATAAAGAGATAGACATTGCATGAGTAGTTTATTTGTCAAAAAAGGGTGGGGGGGGGGGGCATGCATCCCCTACACCACATTTGACAATCATTTGGCGGTTTTGCACCATTCGACAAGTTTCGGCATTTTCAAATGAATTTTACTTTAATTTGAAGACGTCAGTCGGGGAATCGGAAGTAAATTGATATAAAATAGCAGATGTTAGCGCGTAACGCGCGCGTTATGTTCATGATTTTTATATTAGAAGTCTGTTTAAACCAAAGTACACCTTAATTATGCCACGATTAATGTAATTATTTTAAAAAATATCGCGTGTTTCGCGCGCGTGTTTCACAAACAGATAGTTGGGGACAGTGAATCAGTATATAAAAGGCCTAGTTGCACCCCACTTGGGATATCAGGGGCGCATTCAAAATTAACGGCCGTTCGTGTCCATCGTCGTCTGCAAAGATAGAATAGACATGGCAGGAGCAGTGGCGTGTCCAAAGGAGTGGCAATGCATCCGCACCATTGACTATCACTTCTGGGAAATACATCCATCCGGGGAAATCAAAGGGTTTTATATACTTTATACTATCCAATTTCAAGGCGTCAGTGAGAGAATTGAAACCAAATTCGTATACAAATAATATGAAACAAGGTATTTAAAAAAAACTGGACGGGGGAGATAGAAGACTGTTGAAAGTTCAAGAACAGACATTAACAAACAGCGTTGCTACTATGTTTCCTAACAATTTAACTCTAAGGGATTCAAAAGTGTTTTTGATATCAAATGAAAGGTCCCATTTCTCATTACACTGATGATGCCCTTAAATCTAGAATAGGGTCAACAACCTTTAAGACGTATGGTTAACATTGATGAAGAAGTTGGATTGGGGTAATTAAAGTTGTATGGTGGACACCGAATCATTCAGAAATATTATAAGGACACATTGAGAAATAGGTTATGTAACACTTTTTTTATGAAAGACTGGTACCTTCTGTTTAAAGTTTGAAAATGAAAATAGGCTTATCCATTTTATTTGCGGCGGTTTTAGACTTTGCTAAACATGCTCAGCATTATCAGTCCCGGGCATCAGTGCACGCAGTGTACGTATACAACACACTGACCCATCTGCAGGCCGTCAGCTACGCGGAAATCTCTGCACAACGCATGTATACCATACGCCAACATTTCCACCCTGAAAGTACGTTGTGAAATTGCCGTTTTTTGGTCGAAGTCATGACTAAATTATTATGAAACTCCAGAATTTATCGCAAATGATGTGTATTATAAAAACAATCGACAGGTTTTCTAGCGATACATAGTCATTGGGAATACTACGCATCGCAAACAGTCGCGATTTAAACAAATTGTTGACACTTTTTAGAGGTGAATAATGATTTTTAAAATAGTTTAGCCAATAATCTGAGAAGAGTTAGAATCTACAGATTTTTTAACTAAATAGAGGAGGGTGTACACTTTTATTTGGTACCTTGGCCAATGTTCAAGTTTTACAACAAGTATTTTTCTTATTTATTTTGAAATATTTACCAAGTTATTTGGAGATTTGATGAGGTATTCATCTCAGTCAATCAAACAAAGGCATTCAAGCCGTAGCGTTGTATTATTCCATGATGGTTTTAGATTACATATTCTTGGTGAAATTATACACCGATATGGCTTGAAAAATAACATACCAGTATATAATTTCCTACGAGAATTGAAATCTGATGATCCAGTATCAAACAACAACGTCCAAAATGTCTCAAGAAATATTCCAAAATGTCTCCGGCCGTCCATACCATCGATGTATTCATACACACGCAGTTGTATACACCCGGGCATACACCACTACAGCACTGCATTGCACTAACAGTGCATGGCAAAGGTCGAGGGGTTGTTGCCATATCATTGGGCTAATCATATTGAAGGGTTCACCTAGACTGTAACTCTCAGCCGCCCTCTTATGTCGCTATCTTGCAGGCTCCGATATTTGTACAGCTTTAGCGTCCGTACGGTAATATTGATGACTGGGGGATGTAGCCTAGGGTTCGCCATAATCATTGGGCTAATTGCGAGAGCTAAGGCAACACGGAACAAAGAGGCCGTGCCGTGGCCGTGGACTCAGTGACTCAGTATATTACTAAATCATATAATATAATACAAAATAGCATCCAAATAGCTTAGTATATTACTAAATGGCATCCAAATAGCTGAAATAACTTACTGTGTCCTCTTACCTTCATATTATAACAATATCAATTACATTTTACAACAAAATCGCTTCAGAAGATGATTAATGCAAGTTATTAGCAAATGCCGCGAATTTTAGGGGTTTGTGAAAAGGTTACGACTTAGAAACGTCGTTTCAAATGACGGGCTCGTCATCTCCCCCGTCAAAAAGTATGAAACATTTATTTTCGTGCGCTACGCGTGCATGTCCAGACATATCATTCTAAAAACCCATTTCAAACCAAAATATCCATAACTGAGTATATAGAAAGATAGAAATTCGAGCCAACGTTATGTTATCATAAACAGGTAACCCAGCACTAAAGTCATTCGGGGAATCAAAGGGTTGCTTTCTACTTTATCCAATGTCAAGTTGTGAATCGAAGGAATCGAAACCTAATTCGTATAAAATTGTATACAAGTATGGAGCTGGTAAAGGAGCTGTTCTACCAGCTCCAAGCTCCTGAGACTACCAACTGTGTTACCACCATCTGTGGTATAAATAGAGATGAAGATGAGGACGAACTTACAAGGTGGTCGTCACGGCGACAAAAATATTGTACAGCCTATATAAATATGATACAAATATAATTATATTACATAATATTCTGCTTACCCAAAACAAGTATTGCTTTCTCGATCAAAAAGGTTCAATTTCATTTAAATGCACTTGATGGTGATCATTGGCACACTACTTAGGCCTACACAACGAAAATGCCACACAAATATAAACGAGTTAGGACTAAGAAACCCCTCCTATAAAACCAGTAAAAGGGTTTAGAATACCCTACCATTTTTTTCCTCACTGTGTAAATATATTCATGGGTCATTCTTTAAAAGTCCCCATTGAAGACACGCAGTGGTAGGGTGTAGGCCTACTATAAGGGGGTCTACCCGCTAGTCATAAGTGTCGCTAGTCATAACGTGTATTTTCCTATACCACGAGTGTGCTAGTCATAAAAGTATCTTAGGGTTAGGGTTAGGTTTAGGGTAGAGTTAGGGTAGGTTTAGGGTTAGGTTTAGGGTTAGGGGTAGGGGTAGGGTTAGGGTAGGGTTAGGGTTAGGGTTATGGTGTCCCATCCAGTTCCAATGCATTAGAAATGGTGGGGGTGATACAATGACGGACTATTTGGTATAATAGATATTGACTCCGCGCACTTAGACTTTCAATCTTGTACAGACGACAGTCACAGCGTGCAAATCCGTGTCACAATGTGATGGAATTTCCCACGGTGTATTTTCTTTCATATTTTTCTTTCTTTCTATGATACCGCGCTGATCCATTTAAAGTTAACTATCAGTAGACCAGCCAAAGGCAATAAATGTGCTTTAAAATAATTTATCACGGCATTTTTTGTTACAGCTTGACACCCAGGCTAATTCAAGTCCTTAAATAGTTAGCTTTCGAATGAAGGGGGGTTACACAGATAGAAATCGATTTTTGGGTCGTTTTCAGTATAAAAATACCATTTTTGGGCAAAAAGTATGTTTTTGTGTTTTCTGTATACATTTTATCTTTGAGCAATTTACTATCTACCAATAATCAGTTCGACGTCGTTTAATGTATATTTAAGGAATAATTCGTACCTAAAGCTGCTAAAATATAAAGAAAATAAAGGCACAAGAGAGTACAAAAGGGCACTTTTCTCAGTTTTTTTCGCTAGTTGATTAATCTATCACATGATACTTGATTGAATCAACAAACTAGTTTGACACGACAAGACATGGTCTATGACATTTATAGATATTTTAATGATGACAAAGGGGCATTCAAGGGTTATTTAACATGGGTGTATGAATAACTAAATAGTGAATTAGAGGCGTATCTAGGCGGAGTCTTCCATGCACCCCAGGACTTCCTAAACCAACCTTTCCCCCATGCTTTCAAGCATGGGGTATTAGTTTGGCTTTCACTCAAGGGGGTGGTCTGATAAGAATAATAAGGGCAAATAAGATTTCTTGAGCAACACCAGCATGCATCATTTTCATCACATGACCCACTGATTTCTGCCACTAGTGTCTACTGGTTCCCATTGACATTACAGTACAATGAAAGGCATATAATATGGTCAAACGAGGGTCTTTAAGAAAATCCTTCTGCAAGTAATACAATTGAGGTGACTTCAATTCAGTCCTCTCATGTGAGTGATAATATTGTGTATGAAATAACACATCTTTTGTTGATTTCAGCAATTTAAGTGTAAAAAATGAAAAAATGAAAAGAAAGTGCCAAAGTTGGTTTAGTTTCATGTTTGAATGGAGGAATTCCATTCAATATTACCACAAAAATATGATTTTTAGTGAAAAAATAACATATTCTCACTTCTAATTAAAGATAATGTAACTTGCCTAGGGTAAAATAGACCACTACACTTGTACGCTCAATGTTATGATTTCAGCTCTAGAGACACTTTGTTTACAGTGGAAATATGAATCACTGCTGGTAAATTAATGTATTGTAAGTTCATATTCGTCTCTTTTCGGTCGATCTTTGATTAAATTGTGTGCTTTGTAATATAATTTACGGATGTTCATTATATGGTTTTATCATTGAGATTACAGGAAATGCCACGCAAATTCTTTGAAAGAGTGTTTTGGCAGAGTGGAATATTGTAAGGCATCATTGAACGGGTCCCTGTAGCTTAGGCCTTTGCCACAATAAATAACTTGTAATTTTTTGTATAGGCTTTTTTAAAAATTATTGTCATTGTTAAAGTTTGTATTGTATTATTAGGAGTTCCTTAATTATACCTTACCACTCACTGCATGTCTTCAATGGGGACTTTTAAAGAACGAACCATATGCTTACATAGTGAAGAATACAAATGGTAGGGTATTCTAAATAGTTGATAACCACCAGACTAGTCAAGCAAGAGTCGGGTATAGGAAACAATTTGTAAGAGACACTTAAAATCCTTTTAAGTCTAAGTTCTGTATAAAGAGCAATGTGGCATTGCTCCCCAAGCGAGATTGTTAACCCTGATACTTGCTAAATAGATGATCTACTTTCTTAACCAAATAAGTTATTTTATTGAAAATATCCGAGGATTAAGATTTAAATGGTTATCTGGTCAAACTTGAACGATAGGTATACTGTCTTGGCTCATAACAAACCAAAATGAGCATCAATTGCGAGAAAGATTTCTGTTTTTCCACACTGAACATGGCAGTCGGTTTTCCAGAAAAGAAAAGAAAAGTCCAATCTGATATAAATATGTAACTGAAAGATTCAATTATGGAGAGGCTGGTTTATTTCACTATTATCAGCAAAGTTATTGAGAAAGTTACTACACTTTCACAGCATGGGTTGTTATTATTTTGGTTCAATAATTTCAATGTAAAATATGTTTCGCGCAAAATCAAAAGTTAAAAATTGACATCATGAAATAAGTTTTGAAAGAGGAATAAGAACATCAATTATCAGTAATGATAATTGTGTGTGCTTGGCATAATAAAAAGAGGTTTTTGTTTCATTTCAATTTTGGAATAGCTGGCAGTATGTAGTTTTGATTGCAATTAAAACTTGGGATACACTTTAACCTCAAATAGCGCTGTCTCAGTTGTAGACATGGAATTAAACATCCAAAGCAAGGTCGGAATTGGATTAATCTGGAAATCAAGCTAAATATAATGTAGGCCAATGCATCCTTTAGGTCTACAACTTTTTTCGCACCGAGCAATGACACCGTGAAAATAAGCTATAGGTATTTATCCTCAAACTTCGACCAACCTAAAGAGCAATGTCATCTTTAAAAAATGAAATGATTAAAATCGGTGCCTTCCATTTATTTTATTTTTTATCTAAATAAATGGAATCATCTTGGGCATGGGTTATCCCTTTTAAAGGGAATTTGTATTGAACTTACTTTCATGGTCCTAAAACATAGTCAGGGTGTTACCAACATTATTTTTGGTGTTCTAAAGGGTTATTCAAGATGGCATCTGAAATGGCCGCCAAAATGATCAAATCTCATAAAAGGACACTATATCAGCCAACATAATTTATATGATGATGGTATATATTATAGGATACATATGATGTATATTAGACTACTAGAAACAAATATCCACCACGTTTGCTTTTTCAACATAATTATTTTAAATCAAAAATGGCCACCTTGATGTAAAATATCCTATAACAGCGTGTATTGCATTACATACACCAATTAATATGTTCTACTGATGTACTAATGCTTTTAGATATACAATCCACCTCTCTAACAGTTTTAATTGCTTATCACTCTCCTAAATGGACCTCATCTAGTAAAATGTTTAGCTAACTATCATCTAACTTTTTAAACAGATATATTACTGATTTTATGGTGATAATTAGGGGAAGTTGAAAATCCTATCTTAGAAATATCCAAAAGGATCATCAACCAGTTACAATCGACACCAATTATACATAAGTAGCTGTATGAATGTATCAATGACCTTATTAATCGATTATATTATCATATCATATATCCGTTACTTACTCAATTGCGCGGGTCACTTGCGGTCATTAACGATCACCTGGGGTGATAAAATGATGGCACAGGGTCATTACACGATCACTTTGAGTCATTAAATGGTCACTTGAGGATCATTGCACTAGGGGTAATTGAATGATCCCTAGGGTTATCAAGTGACCGTTCATGTCATGAATGATTGGGGTCACCACGCTATTAGTTAAGGTCATTAAATGATCACTTTCAAGAACGGTCCTTCAAGATTGCTTAGGGTCATTAAACAACCACTTTGTGTCAATGGTCATTTTGGATTATTACATTATCACTTGGATCTAGTCAATAAATAGTCACTCGGGGTCACTAAATAATCTAACCGATTACTAGATGATGGCTAGGGTCATTAAATGATGAGCTAGGTGTTATTAAGATATCACTTTCGGTCATGTTATGATCATTCAGGGTCATTAAACAATCACTTTGATTCATTAAATTGTCATTTCGGGTCATCGAATAATCACTGGTGGCTATTAAGTGACCGATCGGGTCATTAAATGATTGCTCGGGATCATTACGCTATCATTTGGGGTCATTAAATGATCACATGGGGTGATAAAATGATCACACAGGGTCAATAAATGATCACGGAGGGTCAATAAATGATCACGGAGGGTCAATAAATGATTTCTCGGGGTCATTAAAACAATCACTTTGAGTCCTTAAATGGTCATTTAATGACCCCAAGTGATAGCGTAATGACCCAAATCAATCATTGAATGGCCGGATCGGTCGCTTAAATAATCCCAAGGGATCTTTCAATGACCCGAAATAACCATTTAATGACTTAAAGTGATTGTTTAATTACCCCCCGAGCAGTCATTTATTGAACCTGATTGATCATTATTGACCATGTGTGATCATTTATTGACCCTGATTGATCATATTATTACTCCAGGTGATCATTTAAGGACACCAGGTGATCATTTAGGACCCCAGGTGATCATCTAAGGACCCCAAGTGATAGCGTAATGATTTCTAGCAATCATTAATGACCCGATCGGTCACGTAATAACCCCAGGTGATTCTTCGATGACCCGAAGTGACCGTTTTAATGACTCAAAGTGATCGTTTAATGACCCTGAGTGTTCATAGCATGACCTCAAGTGATATCTTAATGACCCCTAGCTCATCATTTAATGACCCAAGCCGTCATCTAGTAATCGGATAGATTATTTAGTGACCCCAAGTGACTATTCATTGATTAGATCCAAGTGACAATGTAATAATCCAAAATGACCATTGACACAAAGTTATTGTTTAATGACCCTAAGCCATCTTGAAGAACCGTTTCATTACCTCAAGTGATCATTTAATGGCCCTAAGTGATAGCGTGGTGACCATAATCAATCATGACACGAACGGTCCCTTGATAACCCCATGGATTATTCAATTACTCCAAGTGCAATGATCCCCAAGTGATCATTTGTGATCGTATAATGACCCTGTGTAATCATTTCATCACCCCAGGTGATCGTTTAATGACCGCAAGTGATACGGTAATGACCCAGGCAATTAAGCAAGTAAAGGATATATGATAATATAATTGATTAATAAAGTCATTGATACATTCATACAGCTACTTATGTATAATTGGTGTTGATTGTAACTGTTTGGGATCCTTTTGGATATTTCTACTACTAAGATAGGTTTTCAACTTCCCTCAGTTGCCCCCCCCCCCCCCCCCCCCCCCCGACAGATTTGTTTGTGCCACCGCCCCCCTTTGTGCCCCCGACCCACTCTCCGGATGTAGCGCTTATCTGCGTTATAACCATTTAAAAATGAGCAATTTTCGCCAGTTTTGTATAAATAAAGGAACAATTTATAGAAAAAAACTGATTAAAACCTTGATGATTGGGCATTATTTTTTGACTGTGCTGCTTTTTGGACTGTGCGATTTTTTTGACAATGCAACATTTTGTGACCGTGCGAAATGTTTTGACCTCACGTTTGACCTCACGTCAGGGTGGGCAGTTGCCCCCCCACCCCCCGACAGATTTGTGCCCCCGACCCCCTTTGTGCCCCCGACCCACTCTCCGGATGTAGCGCTTATCTGCGTTATAACCATTTAAAAATGAGCAATTTTCGCCAGTTTTGTATAAATAAAGGAACAATTTATAGAAAAAACTGATTAAAACCTTGATGATTGGGCATTATTTTTTGACTGTGCTGCTTTTTGGACTGTGCGATTTTTTTGACAATGCAACATTTTGTGACCGTGCGAAATGTTTTGACCTCACCCAATCTAGCAAGGAACAAAACAAATGTGATTGGGTTAAACAAACAGGAATGAGGAATCCCAAAAAACAATCTAGGAGGTGACGTATTCCTTCAGATAGCTTGGACGTTTGATTCTTCTTCCAGACTTGGTAGAGAGTTCTGGTTCTTGTCTCTGTTGTTGGTTCGGTAGTTCTGGTCCTTGTCTCTGTACCTGGTCTTGTAGTTCTGGTCCTTGCCTCTGTACCTGGTCTTGTAGCTCTAGTCCTTGGTCTTGGTTGTTTCTGGATGTCTCATTACGTTTCTTCTCGGGTGGATCTGGTCTCTTGTTGGTGGTTTCTTGCTGTTTTCTGTTTGGAATGTTCACAATCTTTTGTTTAGCCTTTGGCTCAGTGTTCTTTTGAGTCATAGGAACCACTTGTGGAGGTGGTTCTTGGGTTTTCTTCAGGTCTACTCGGTTGCGGCGGTAGACTCCCGTAGCAGTTTCAACTACGTAAGAGCGTTCATCTAGTCTTCGGTTTACTAGCGCCTTTCGCCATGCTTTTTGACCCTGGACAGGGGCTTCATGCGAACCACATCTCCTTCCTCCAACGGTTTCAGATCTTTGGCATTTTTATCAAAGTTCTTAGCTTGGTTCGATGCTTTTTGTTTCATATTGTTCAGTTCATCGATAACTCTTGGTTTCAAGAGCTCTGCATTGGTTGGCAGAAGAGTTCTTGTTCTGCGATTCATCAGTCTTTGAGCTGGTGTAGTGTCCAAACCCTGCGTTGGTGTGTTTCGGTGGTCGAGAAACGCCATTTTATAGTCCGTGTTAGCTTTCTTGGATTTAGTAAGGAGTCTCTTCGCTGTTTTAACAGCGCTTTCTGCTTTGCCATTAGCTTGACTGTGGCCGGGACTGCTGCAGAGGTGCTCGAAATCCCATTGTGACGCGAATCGCGAGACGGTTTCGGCGGTAAATTGCGGACCATTATCGGAAATAAGTTGTGATGGGGAACCGTACCGCGCGAAGTGATTCTTCAGCTTGTCAATGACTGTGGTGCTGGAAGTATCTTCAAGACAATCCACTTCCCAGAAGTTGCTGTAGTAGTCTACGGTGACAAGATAATCACAGTGATTCCATGTGAAAAGATCTGCTCCCACTCTTTCCCAAGGTCTGGAGGGAAGCTCGTGGCTCATGAGAGTCTCCTTTTGTTAACTTGTCTCGTAGGTCCTACACACGTCACATGCTGCTATGTAATGCTTGATGTCTGAGCTCATCAAGGCCAGAATAAGCATTCTCTCGCTCTTCTTAAACATCCATCTGTTCCAAGATGAGAGGAGTGAACTTTGGTCATCATTTCCTTCCTTAGCTTTTGTGGTACCACTACGCGATTTCCTTTGAAAATGAGTCCATCTTGCACTGCAAGCTCATCGCGATAGCTGTAATACGGAGTTAGCTGTTCCGGAAGTTGCTTTCTCTCATCATTCCATCCCTTTATGATGCTTCTCTTCAGCATTTGTAGAGTCTCATCTTGGTCTGTCTCAAGTTTGAGTTGCTCTAGTCTTTCGTCTCTGATTGGTAAAAAATTGACCATATTGACTTCTTCATATCCTTCAATATTGTCTGGTTGTCTTGGTTGGTACGCTCTTGATAGTGTATCGGCAATTACCATGGTCTTCCCGGGGCTGTATTTGATGTCATAGTTGTATTTTTGGATGCGTAATAACATCATGCCCTGAAGTCTCTTTGGTGCTTTGCTGAGGTTTTTCTTCACTATCATTTCAAGAGGTTTGTGGTCACTGACGACTTGTGTGAATCTCCCAAAGGTGTATTGATGGAAGCGTTCCAAAGCACTGACGACTGCTAACATCTCTCTCTCAATGGAAGCGTATCTTGTCTCGGTGTCGGTGAGAGCGCGACTAAAATATGCTATTGGACGTCCATTCTGAAGGAGGGCGGCTCCCAAACCTTTACCACTGGCGTCACATTGTATGGTTAAGTCATCTGTAGGGTTATAATATACCAATACTGGAGCTTCCGTTATTAAGGTCTTAATTTTGTCTAAAGCCTTCTGTTGAACCTCAGTCCAATGCCATGGAACTTCTTGCTTGGTAAGCTGTCTGAGTGGTTCCAGTACATCTGACAAACTGGGCAGGAAACGACTCAAGTAGTTCGCGAAACCGACAGTTGGTGCTGGCATATTACGGATTGCTTCTACTTTTTCAGGGTCCGGCTTCAGTCCTTGATTGGTCACTAAATGTCCTAAGAATGGAATGTCAGTTGCTCTCAGTATGGATTTGTCTTTGTTGAGTTTGATGTTCTTCTCGAGGCATCTCTCCAACAGCTTGCTTAGGTTGGTATCATGATCCTTCAGAGCTGTTTGATCATCTGGACCCTTACCGTACACCACAAGATCATCGGCTACGCAGATAATTCCAGGAAGTCCTTCAAGGGCCATGTGTATCTTTTGCTGGAAGATCTCTGATGAGGCGCTTGTGCCGAAAGGTAAACGAAGCCATCTGTATCTTGAGAATGGTGTATGGAAGGTTGTCAGAAGGCTAGACTCATGATCAAGTTGCACTTGCCAAAAAGCTTCTTTGAGGTCCAGTTTTGAGAATACCTTAGCCTGTGCTAAGTCTGGTAGAACATCTTCAATTATTGGTAGTTGAAAATGAGGGCGCTTCAGGGCTTGATTCAGCGGTCTTGGGTCGATACAGATTCGAAGATCACCGTTTTTCTTCTCCGCAACTATCAGTTGACTCACCCACTTTGTAGGCTGTTCCACTTTGGTAATGATGCCTTTCTTCTCTAGAAGTTCTAGTTTGGCTTTAACCTTTGGCTTAATTGCATGTGGAAGTCTTCTGGGTGGTAGAATAATCGGATCTACGGCTGGATCTGTTTCCAAGTGAACCTCTCCTGGAAGCTCTCCTAACTCATCGTTGAAAACTTGTTTATACTTCTCTTCTGGAAGCATGTTTTCAATATTAGGCCTATCCAATTGGTATACCTGCATTGTGTCTGGAGCGCTGATATTTTTGTTATTCACTGTTATCAGACCCATCTGTTGGCTTGCTGCACTTCCTAAGAGGGGTGTCAGGTCATCCCGTACTATTTCAGTCTACAGTTGCCTAAAGCTGTGTATGTGGCGTTATTCCACATCCTCAAAGTGCTAGGCCTATGGTTGATATCATCTTTATTTTCTATCATTGTCTCTGGTACAGTGTTTATTCTTGCTCCGCAGTCAACTTGGAACACAATTGGCATGTCATTAGGCCTAATCAACATCTCTGCATCTATGTCTTGTTTAACTTTGCCTGTAGTAATGTTAGGCCTATTCATATTTATGTCACTTTCTCTTACTATGTTTAAGTACTCTGTACTATGTCTGTGTCTGATGAAGCATATATGTCCTCACTGTCAGAGTCATATATGTCAACACCTCTGACTTTATTTTCTTTCTTAGTTTTACATACATGGGCGAAATGTCCAGTGCTTCCGCATCGCTTACATTTTTGTCCATATGCGGGACAATCGTACTTGCTCCACTTGTGTGTATTACCACAATATCTGCAGTCTATGATTTTCTTAGACCTATCTTTGTCTTTAGACCTATCATAATCATCGTCTTTAGGCCTACCTGTAGTTTTACTTGGGCCTATGGGTTGAGATTTATTACTTTTCTTAAACCTATATGACTTATTAGGCCTATAGCGGACACCGTGCACACTGTCTGCAGATGTCTCCGACTAAAATGCATTAGCATGTTTATGTGTCTTTTCAGCAGAACGACATATGTCTATACATCGTCCAAGGGTCAGATCCCTTTCATCAAGGAGTTTAGTCCTAGTTTCATGTTTATTTAAGCCTAACACTATGCGATCTCGCAACAGTGTATCATTCATGCATTTGCAGAAGTTACAGGTTTGTGCCAGTGTTCTGACACTTGCTAAGAATTCTTCAAAGAGCTCATTTTCTTTCTGAATCCTACTGTTAAATACGTATCTTTCGTACGTTTCATTTTTCTCGCCTATGGCGTGTGCATTAAATTTATTAATAATTGCTTTCAGGTTATTTTTTTCTACCTCATTTGCGAAATAGAAACTATTGTAGATTTCCAATGCTTTGATACCGATGGCATGCAAAAATAATGCGGTTTGGTACTCAGGAGGGTGGTCTGTTATCTTCGCAATGATAGAGTAGTTGCGCCACATTTGCCTCCATGTCTTCCAATTGTCCATCGACGTCAGCTCAGGTGGAGGTTTAATACCCGGCGGTACGCGTGTATTTACAACATGTTGTTGTTGTTGTTGCGGTGGCAGATCGACGCCATGTTCTTCGTCGCTATTTTCATCCGAGTGGTGAGACGCGTCAAGTAAACAAAAACTCTTACCCAGATCTTAAAGTGACACTTTCACAGTAATAACATAGGTGAACGCGGAGTTTGCTAACGATAAAGAAACTGGCGGTACCATACCAACCGTTGTTATTGCTGCGCGACCGCTTTTAACATGGCGCACGCGATTCGGCGCACACGTAATGACGCAGACAAAGTGTGTACGCGTTTGTGGCGCAAACTGAACATTGTAAACGGGGCATGCAGTGAAAGCAGGCAGTCCGTACGGTTGCTCCGCGGTGCATACCGTACAGTACAATAACATGTAACGAGAGCAAGACACAAACAAAACATTAATCATAAAGCCAAGACCTTTATTTTAATAAAGAAACTGGGAGCAAGGCGCAAACCGTATCCAGGATAACATATTTAAAGTGACTGAAGTGACTGAAGGAAAATACATTTGATGGAGTCACTCATGCAGTTGTAACCCCATGGCTGGTCATGAAGCTATGGGCTGGTGGATCATGGTCCGATGGTCGACCCCCACCCCCCACACACACCCCTCCCCCCCCCCCACACACCCCTTTCATTTTCTTTGTGCGACTTATTATACAGCGCCGTGCGGCTTACTGTATACGATGAGGTCTGCATCTTAATTCGAGGTGCTGCGGCTTTATATTCGCCGTGCGGCTTATATAGCACGTAAATTATGGGATTGTCACATCATACCCTAGGGTCTAAGCCCCCTTCCCCCGCACTTCCCTTACTTGATAATATGGATATAGTATGGCGGCCTTACTAAGGCCACATGGGTATCTGGATAAACGGAACGTGCGGTATTGCCCCATCATACCCTAAAGCCACCTCCTCCTCCCCGCACTTCCCTTACTTGATAATCTGGATATAAGGGCACATGGGCATCTGGATAAACGGAACGTGTAGTATATTATCATGATTATTATAGAGTGTCTGGATTAGTAAGGGCACCAGTGGTATCTGGATTACGGGTTCACTATAAAACGCAGATAGTCTCAAATTAACTGGATATACTATGCGCAGGTGTGCCACCTGTGATAACTGGATTTTAAGGGTGTATTAGGTAGTATCTCGGAAGGCCTTATTTAGAACACAACAAACATGACAGAGGGACTACATACGTTTAGGCCCTACATGCCTATTGGAGGAATAATGTATTTAAGTAAATAGGCCAAACAAAACCCGGATGGCACACATATCAACATTTTAAAGGAGGAAAACGGGGTGGCGGGGCAATAAAAGAATCGGGGGAGACATGTTAAAGCTAATTTTAAGTTACTTTCAGTTTTGACATTAAAATACAACTTTTGTATTATTTGGGGTACAAAATGGGTAGGGACATGAGCTGACAGGGGGTAACTGGGGGAGGGGATATTAAGGCAATCCAGATACTCTGAATATTTTAAGTATTCCTACACCTGAATAACCATTCAGGTGTCCTTATTAACCCACATAGGCCCTAATAGCCGCATACACAGTTATCACGGGTGCCCTTAATATTCGATTCAAGATAAACCACATAAATTAGTCCATGGAGGTCCTATATATATTGGATCACTAATACACAATCTTGATTATTAAAGTACATGGAGTGGTACCTGAATAATCAAGGGCACCATGTGTTATACATGCATGGCATACTTGGATTTATTAAGGGCACATGGTATATATGGATTATCAAGGGCACTGTGGTACCAATGTCAGTATTAAGGGCACCTAGGATACATGGAGTATCAACGACATACTCTTGCTGTTTTACAATACCCTCATCTTTATACGTTTTGATGTGACTAACCACCCGCTATTATAGCTTCGGCACCTATACCTGCGCTTTCCATTATAAACTGGATATAGTACGGGTACATTGGTATGGATATAATGCCGGCAAATGCGGTACCTGGGTTATTAAGGCCATCTGTGAGGGGTAGGGCCTAGGCCTATGGGCAACCGGTGTATTAAGAACACGTGGAGTACTTGGATTAGGAACATGGGTATACATTATATCAAGGGCACTTTAGTTACCTGCCCTGGGTACCTGAATAAGGACATACTCTTGATATTTATATAAACATTTATAACGCTTTGATATTACTCACCTCTGCCTATTGTGGTATGACTATTACAGCCCGCTATATTCGGCACCCGCGATTAATTCAAGTTACTTGAATGATACAGTAAGGCACCTGGGTATCTCGACGGCACATTGCAGTACCTGGATTATGTGGTATCCGGTGCCATTAAGGGCACCTGTGGTAACTGGATATGGGGTAGGGCTTAGGCATATGGGGTCCCTGGATATAATGGGACAACGGGTACCTGCATTTCAGGTCACATGGGCGGCATCCATAGGCTGATAGGTATCTGGAAAGACAAAGGTAGGTAGGCCTACCTACTTTAAGGCACATGTATACCTGGATTATCAAAAGCACCTGCGATATTCGGATTATTTAGGGCCCGTCTGGATTATGTATACATGTAGGACATGTTCTTGATATTGTATCAAATTTGCTACGCTTTGTTTACTTACCTCCCTGTGAAATCTTCTAGCGGGTCCGCGCAAAGCGCGGATACCCGCTAGTAAAGAATAATTTGTAATACTTTTCACATCACACTATTAAGTTATAGTGTAATTCATTAAACACAGTGCAGTAAAACGATCATACCACTCACTCATATAAATTGGATAATACCATTTACTGAGATTGTACATATTATTTTATTATTCACCATGTTCACATGGATTGTAGGCGTATAATCTTTTCAACTTACAATCTATTGTTTGTTTTATATCGAAAGGTGTATGATACCATCGGTATGTTGAAACTCAACTGAAGAAATTCATTTCTATTGAAATTCATTTCTATTGAAATTGTAGTCTATTTTTATCGGTATTTATATCCGGATAGAATAATACCAATATTGAAGTTGACCTTTAAACACATTCTCGCATATAATAAGTGCATTCTATAAAGACACACATGTATTCCAACAGGGCATGATAGGACAAATCTTAAACTTTAATGAATAGAGAAAACTTTAAATTATACAAGTTACCTATTTGTTTTACGGGATTCGCATATAACAGCTTAATATCACAAAAAAGGCAAATATATATTCATACAATACACCAGGTCATAGTTTACTCGTGCACCATTACGTGTTAAAACTGTCTACATGTATACCTATGCATTTATAGACGTTCCATGGACGTCAAGTTCGAATTAAAATTGGAAGGGGATATTTGACCTTTTCCCTCTGTTTTAATCATTGGTAAATATACATGCATAAGTAATATTAAACACATCAAAACTAATTAGTAATAATTATATCAAAATGACAAGTCACTTTCCACATGTTCCACGCGGCTATATAAGTTTTACCAATTTACAAAACAGATTTTTACAAACCTTTCCCAACTCTCAACGTTTATCTCAAGAATTACTGAACCAATACTAGGCATGTGTACTTATGTTAATGCATTTTGTTTTTATGGTGATCCCAAATACTGGTAATGAAATTGAATAATTTTGACATTTTTGAAACATTTTGTGAAATGTTGAAATGTCGTCTGCAGACGCCTGCCGCGTGGAAAGTGTTGATGAGCACATGAAGACGTGTGCGCAAGAAGTCAATAAGTCCATTTTTGGCCAAATTGAGTTAAACATGGTTTTGGGCAGCTTTAGGGTCAAGAAACATGGGAATATTACTGATTTTCAAATTTGAGACTTTTACACTTGTTTTTCAGGGGGTCCAATTTAGCACTGTCAGCAATGTGAGTGCAAGAAGAATGTAAGTCCACCCATTATGGTGTTTCTAAAACATGAACCAAAGTAAATTATCAACGTTACTGCACAAAACAATGTTGGTTGTTTGCACTTAAAAGTCAAAATATATTAATTCATTAATTTCCCACTATATTCAACAACTTAAATGTGAAAAATATGTCGTTTTATCATAAAATATGTTTTATGCTATACGAGAGTCTGGAAACACTGCTGGTATCTCCACAAAATCGAGCCAATTTTCCTGTTATTTTTCCTGTTTGTCTTCAGTATCAGTGTCCATGGTAAAAAATGGGGCTAATTCACCCTCACGTTCTTCAGATTTCACTGAATTACATTATAATTGATAGAAATGTAATTTAAATAAATGTTAGTATTAGGCCTACTTGTTCAAGGCTTGAATTATTTTTTGCAAGATTTGTTATGAATTGGTAAGGCTAATGAAAGTGAATTGTTAGTTTCCCGTCACATTTTTTGGGGTCAGTGAGTAGGCGACTATTTCATTATTCATTATTCATTATTTTTGAAACATTCATTTTTTTAATAATATTTGTCAAAATACGTGTAGCGTATAGAACCAAGAGTGTATAATTGTGAATAGGGGCATAAATATGTCCTTACTACAATTAAATAAATGAATTCCAGACATTTTGCATACAAAGTCTTGTTTATTTTAAAACTGTCTTCCTCTTAGGCTTTTCAGAAGATTTTTCATAACACACACACCCACCACCCATACCCATCACCCATCTTAACAAACTCAGAAGTTCAAATCATAATGATATACGATTACAAGAAATATACATTCATATGATAGCTAGCTAGCTAGCTGCACCAGTACGCTCGTGCATCGTCCTTAAAGATAGCCTCTGTCACACCGATTTGCGTTCACTCGTCGCTATCATTTTATCAAACAGTGTGAACGAAGGAACAAGAGTTGTAGCAGAATATTACTACCGGCCCATGCTGGCGGTGATCTTGTAAACAGTCTAAATCTGCGCTGAGAACCAATGCAGACTGGTGTAAACTTTCTTAGCTATTTTAGAATAGTAACTAAATTCCCTTTCATTGAATTGAAAGAGGCATTGAGAGATACGTAGGGGAGTGCCCCCTCAATTTTCCTGAACATTGGGTTTTTTTGCACCAAAGTAATACTTTAAAAGGAATACGAACTATCATCTGAAACAGTTTACCTTAATTCGCAGTATATCATGTAATATTCCACAATTTGGCAATTTCGATGTTAAATCCGGCACATATAGTTCACCAGAATGTCTATCTAGCGCCATCACTTCAAGCGTTTTCCCATGAAATATTACGTTTCCGGATTCTATTAAACCATATCTATTGAAACTCTTTTTTTCTTCAAATCTCATTTTCATCACCAATCTCTCCGTGTCCCTTTCATATCTTTGGACAAATAAACTTAAGCGTACACATTTCCCCCATTTAGACATGTTAAGATAAGGAATGGGCTACATTTTTTGGTTTAAATCAGCAAATTAATTATCAGGTATTATTATTGTTTTTTATTGAAAAGGTTCGCTAGTCATAATTAAAAAATTATGACTAGCGAACCTTTTTTTTATTATGACTAGCGAACCTTTAGGTATTTTATGACTAGCAACCCTTATGACTAACGAACTTTTTATATATTATGACTAGCGGACCTTTTGAAAAATTATGACTAGGGGACCGTGGGGAAATTTATGACTAGCGGACCGTTTTTTCTTCAAAAAGGGTCGCTAGTCATAATTAAAACATTATGACTAGCGAACCTTATTTTATTATGACTAGCGAACCTTTAGGTATTTTATGACTAGCGACCCCCTATTGTGATTATGGTGATTATGACTAATGAACCTTTTGGTATATTATGACCAGCGAACCCTTTTTCATATTATGATTAGCGGACCTATATCATATTTATGACTAGCGGGCCTTATGACTACTGACCCTCATTTTTATGACTAGTGAACCCTCATATACGTTTATGACTAGCGCACTCGTGGTATAGGAAAATACACGTTATGACTAGCGACCCTTGTGACTTATGAACCTTATGACTAGCGACCCTTATGACTAGCAGGTGGACCCCGTCTGGTGGGGTTTGGTTAGGCCACATAAAATTAATGATTAGATTCTCGTAGCACAGGTTTCGAAAAGTGAAGAGGGAGGGCGGTTTTTGTTTTTATATTTTACTAAATTGACGCATACATATGGCTGTTTTCATGCAAAATTCGTATTGCCAGCATCTTTCAGCAGCATAAGGAAAACGGTGAGGCTCTTTTTATGTCAAATTAATGAGGGTTAGACCCCATAGTACATAGGCTTATGTTCAATTTTTCGTCCCTTCGGGCATTTTATAAACAATCTCCACAAATTTCATATTTTGATCAACATTTTGTGTAGATTTCAAAAATTCTGGGTGGGAATTTTTTAAGTGGTGTCTTGGGCGCTTTTTGGGCTACTTTTGGCGGCCATCTTGTTTTGACTTTTAGATGGTATTGAAATTGATAAAATGGGAGTACTTGGCTTGTAAAACATTTGCACACCACCTCTTATGGTATAATTAGGAATATGTGATAGGTAAATCTCTAAAAATAATAATAACAGTCATTTGGGGGGATTTTTGGGCTCATTTTGGGTACTTTTTTGGGTGCTTTTTGGGCTCATTTCGTCATAAGTGTGAATTAGGACATTTTAGTGGTAATTGGTCATTTATTTTGATGGATTTGTATATTTTTTTCTTGCCACCACATATCTGACGATGGGCTATGTCAATTGGAACTGCGTTATCTGCTATTAGGCCATTCGTGGGGGATATAATGCTCTGATTTTTCAGACACGTCCTGTTTATTATTTCACCTTAAATACCAGGACACATACATCCTCGCATGTTTTTTCTCTTCTATACGAGGCCTGTTCTATAAAGAGTGTACAGTAACGGGTCTTAGTACCCATCATTTCCCAAGTTCATTAATGTTTCTCATCATGAAACCAAATGAGATTTAGGTCCATTGTTTTTTCATCATCTTTTACATAATACCCTTTCATTAGAATTTTAGATCATATAATTATCGGATTTATCAGACTGAAAATACACACCATTGTGTATAGACAAAGTGCAAAGAATTGTGTGTTTAACGTGTTAATCTCTTGTCAACTACTATAATATGTTATTCTTTTCTATGTTAAAATGTTAGTGCTGCTTGTTCAAATCACCGAGTAATAATTCTCATTTTGATGAGTATGATGTGCATCACACATGAGTAATCCAAAGCTTTGTTTCTACAGTGGGTCAGGCTAATTTTAAGGACATTTAAATGTGTAAAGAAGTGGTCTTGGATAATTAATACTGGCTTATACTCCTTTTTCACATTGGGTGGAGTTTCTTTTCAAAATTGGTAAACATTAAAAGTCCCTTACTTTTTAACTTTTGATTTAGATGATAATTTCATGCTTTAGGCAAATAGAACATTGTCTGTCTGAGGGTCATTCACAAAGTTCTACCTCCTTAAAGGTGTGATCTTTCCTGGGAACGCCCTCAACATCGAAAAAAAATAGAAAGCAGATTTTCTTGCAGATTTACATTTCTGATCATAAATCGTACATACATTCCAAGTTACAGGGCGATACGATTCTTAATTAAAATAAACTGTCTTGATAACACGACAGTTTATATTTTCACTCTAAATTCACTCTAAAACCATGATTTTGAGGTAATTAGGAATCGTACCGCTCTGTAAATTGGAATGTATGTACGATTTATGATCAGAAATGTAAATCTGCAAGAAAATCTACTTTCTAAAAAAAATCATGAATAGAGGACGCTCTCTGGAAAAGATCACATAATATGCCTTTAACATCGCATATGAATGTCATCCCCATGACATTTGTCATGATTATCTGAATCATTTAAATTAAATGATGATTGATATCTGTTTCAGTCAGTTGTGGTCAAAGCCAGAGAGAAATTTTGGACAATGGAAACAGAAAAGTACCCTCAAAATAAAATACTTTTTTCCTCTCCGTATTGTGTGGGATATAATAGCACGATTTTATACTGAAAACGGAAAAACAATGGATGTTATTTAAATATAATACGGAATTATCGTGTATGAATAAGCTTGTAAGCAATATTATACTCTTGTAGTATAATATCAACTTGAATGTATAATTCATTTAGTATACTGGAATACTGCTAAAAAAATTCAATAGAGGAGTCATTGTGATGTTTAGGGGTGACTCTGACCTCTTAATCTAAGATGGCCACTGTCTGCCATCTTGAAATACCTAAAATATACCGTCCTTGGCACCAATCTGCCGAGCACCTTATCACCCCTACTGGAGTAGACACCTGTTTGTATGGTAGCCTATACTTATTTTGTTTGGTTCACCGCTTGAGTACGGATTTAAAACCGAAATCATTCAAATGGAGAATATTAATTATTTCAAACACATTTTTCCCGTCTGGCCCGAAATGTGCAAGCCATATTTGTGTATAAAAAGGTTGCGCAACAATATACCCTTTCCATTTGACCATTTCCAAAATAAAAAAATGGAGATTACAATTCTCACAATTTAACGAAACGTGTCACTGAAAAATTCGGAGAGCAATCTTCCTGTGAGATTTGGCATTAATGTGCACTACGCGCGTACAATACATCATTGCGTGTAAATGCTGCATCATACGATAGGCGGTATGAGATCGCGATGGTGATTTTAATCCATATAAAAAAATATAACTCATTTTATCTTTAAAGGGGGTGGGGTCTTTGATCCCTGAACCAATATCTAGAACCCGAGTTATATTTATAGATTAATGCCTTGTACATCTCACTTTACATGTATATGATATCAAAATAATATGATTAACAGGTGCAATATAGGCCCATTTAGTAACGTTAGTCTCAATTTTTTTCTCAGTTTATAAGGGGTGCCTTTCTTGGGTATTCTGAACCCTTTAATCACCCCTTAGCAGCCCTGGTTGCGTATCATTATGTATATTAGACACTGTCTCCTTGTTGTTCTATATAATTTGAGCAATTTGTTTTTAGCTTTTTTTCATTTTGAGGACATTTTGAATTTAAAAAAAAAAAAAAAGTAATCTATATCATACTTGAAAGTTATTTTTAACCAGGAATATATTTGATTGTGATGTACCCATTTTTTTTATGAAACAGACCTCGTTCAGAAGAGACGCCTGTTTTACTGGTATTTAAGGTGAAATACGCATTTAAAGTGTGTCTTGAAAATCAGAGTATTATATTTGAGTTACCCCCCCCCCCCTCCCTCCCCCGGTGATGGCCTAATACTAATAACATATAACACAGTTCCAATTGACATATCCCATCGTCAGATATGCAGTGGCCAGAAAATAAATACAAATACATCAAAAATAAATTACTAATTACCTTTAAAACGTCTAAATTCATGCGCATGGCAAAATGAGCCCAAAGAGCACCTAAAAAGCACCCAAAGTAGCCCAAAAAGCACTCAAAAATGCCATAGTATGACTGTTCATTTTTATTTTTGAGATTTACTTATCACATATTTCTAATTATATCATAAGAGGTGGTGTGCAAATGTTTTACATGCCAAGTACTCCCATTCTATCAATTTCAATACCATCAACAATTTAAAACAAGATGGCCGCCAAAAGTAGCCCAAAAAGCGCCCAAGACACCACTTTAAAAATTCCCACCCAGAATTTTTGAAATCTACACAAAATTTTAATCAAAATATGAAATTTGTGGAGATTGTTTATAAAATGCCCGAATGTTTACATAAGCCTATGTACTACCATAGAGTTCTATGAAAACACTTGAAAGTAACTTTGATTAATACATAATTAGGCCTATCAACCATTGACATTTCAGTATTAGAAACTCAATTAATCTTTGAAAATTGATAAATAAATAAAAGATTATCAACCATTAACATTTCAGACTTAGAAACTCAATTAATCTATGAAAATTGATAAATAAATTTAAAAAATTAACCATATCCCAGAAAGTGAGGAGGGAGGGCTACGAGAATAAAATGAAATAAATAAGTGGCCTTAACTACCATAGACTACCACGGGAAGAATGTACTGGCACCGACATACTGTATTGACGTCTAGGGTTCATTACTGTACACTGACAACTGTGGGAAACCATCGTCAACGACTTGATATTTGGGGAACGACGCATCAATTGTGTGAACATTAAAACGATTAAAAGACAACATGAATTAAGAACTCTATATCCTAAGCTGATACACTGGTAATGTTATGAAACACATAAATCCATTTATAAAAGAGGTACGTAACAAATACCGTTAAAATGAAACCTCAGCAAGAAAAGGATATCAGCTTTCTAGAATTTCAACTGGGAGATTAATCGCCATTTAATACGTTTAACAATTGTATCACAACTAATAAATAGTGGGATCCCCTTATAAAGTTTATAATATCATTTAAACGATTATGTAATCACTTGCTGTAACGAGAGAGAACCATTTTATTTGAGAGAAGAATCGCCTCTGGAAATAAATCTTCAGTTGTATGTTATATTTTAAAAGTACAAGTTAAAGTGTCAGACAATATTTATTGGATATCTTAATTTGTGTTGGGTAGCCACTAGATTAACGCGTCGCTTGTTAGATATGCCCTCAGGTATGCTTAAGGTCACGTGTTTTTTTACCTCGGCACCCATAAAAGGTGGTTTTGTTACATTATAATCATTTTGTTGTACTTCGGCTATTGTATTTGTGTAACCTTCTACGCGATTGACTTGTGTTTGGACTTATTTTAACGGCAATTGAATCCCCTTTAATAATCTGAAGAGAAAAAAATCCATCACCTTTGATTAAATTAATACAGCTCGTTAAAGCATAATTAGTCAGGGTGATTGAGGAAGTGGAGGAGGAGGAAGTGGAGGAGGAGGAGGAGATAATTGTCTAATAATGGGTGAAAATGAACCGTTTTCCTGTAATAGAGCATTCTAATTATTAGTATTATGTCAGTTTAGTTCTAAATGATGCAACAATGCTTTACATCGTTTACTTAAAGTGTCAATTAAGTTAATTAACTAATTTTCAAATCTGATTAACGATGTAGGATGAACCATGTGCACCTAGTCACAAAGCCGTTTTGTCAATGTTTCAAAATTTACCTGGAAGAGTTATCAAGGCTTTGATTTTAATGTAAAAGCAATGAGCTCTAATTTGTCTTTGCATAATTTAGTTATCTTTTCCATTATCTAAAATTTCGTATTTTGACCACACTGTATATATATTTCCTAATAAGCTGACAAATTAATTTTGTATATGACTGGATGGGTAATTTACTCAATTACAGACAAAACATTTCTAGCCTTTGAATAGGTCCTACATTTTTTATACAATGGAGGGGAAAAAAGAAAATTATCATTTTGTATACAATTTTAATTGTTAGACCCTGTATAATGTTTAAGTCACCCTGTATATTTGATTTTGCGTTACCGTATTTTCAATCCTTAGATTATAAGCTTTCCAAATATATATGGTTTCATACACTTTAGAGGTAAACATGTTGATATATTCTACTGAAACTGCGAAAGAGGTATATTTTATGAAATAGACTCATGTAACACAAATGTAGCCCAGGTTAAAAAACACGACCTTAACACAGAGGCTGTAAATAGATATTTCTCTTTGATACAAAACAAATCAGGGATAGTGTGTACTTAGACATGAGAGACTTTATGCATGAGAGGGTCCTGAAGTGTACTATTTCCCAGATCAGAAAGCAAGTCTGTAAGCAATATAAAGAACGTTCTTTCAATGAAGATACATAAAGGGTTCAACAAAAGAAAGTATACCACTTTGTTTATGTCATTTTGAGTAATTCTTAATTTGTAGTTGACCAAACAGGCTAGATAGGCATTTAGATGAATCTTTTAGGCATAATTTGATACCAAATTTGCCCCCTAACAACAAAGATAAATCATGATTAGCACCATTTAAAGGAAAATATCCCATTTTCAAAAGTCGCATTTCCAATACACAGCACGAGAAGATTTGGTAAATCTGTCCATGTTCTACCCATCTATAACATTCCTTTACATTCAAATCCTTCATCCATGCATCAGTTTACATTTGAATTAGCCCGCGCATTGAGGGATATGCGCGGTGATCAGTACGGGATAAATACGGCATATGTGTGTGTTAACAATTGGCCCTTTCTTCTCGTGCTGTGTATTGGAAATGCGACTTTTGAAAATGGGATATTTTCCTTTAAATGGTGCTAATCATGGTTTATCTTTGTTGTTATGGGGCAAATGTGGTATCAAATCATGCCTAAAAGATTCATCTAAATGCCCATTTAGCCTGTTTGGACAAAAACAAATTGAAAGTTACTCAAAATGACATAAACAAAGCGGTATACTTTCTTTTGTTGAACCCTTTACATTAAATACCGTAGTTGAATGAAGCGATGTGTGGGTGTGTAGCTATGATGAAGATCTATGTCTATAAGGGTTCATCAAACTAAGTAATAGTATACAGTCATCAAAAAAGTAACTATACAGGTAATAAATGGGCTTCTAACTCTAAAAATATATATCCTACCTAAAAATATTAAATGATAAAGTTGTTGTCAAAATATCTTCTTCAATATGAGATATTCCACGCTAGGATCGGGTGATTATTGAGGAAGTGACACTCCAAAATGAAAGGTGATGTCCGATTTTCATTTTCACATTTTTCTTTTCTACACGCGGACCCAGCTATCCGTGTACATTATCGATTACCGGTAGTGCCATTGGGGGATGCATGCGAAGGTTGGATAGTCGGCCGTATTGTTCCGATGGATCAATACGCCCCACACATGCTACATATGATACTCTCCCCCGTGTTGAAATGTAAAATGTGAAAATGAAGTTGTGACTTCACCTTACATTTTGGATTGTCACTTCTTCAATATTCAACCGATCCTAGCGTGCAATATCTCATATTAAAGAAGATACATGTTTTAGCAACTTTATAATTTAATATTTTTAGGTAGGATATATAGGTTTTGATGACTGTATCGAGTGTGTGTAGTGGTGTCTTTGTCTAATTGCCGTATATACATGCGCGCTCTTTAAGCACTATTTTAATTCGTTGTTCATGCAGAACAGGTTCGCTATACTTTTGCTGGGAATATTTTTAAACTTGTCAATATTTTATTAGTTTTAAATCATGAAAAAAGAAGTAAGAATTATGAAAACATTGTGAATTTTGACCAGTATTATAATCGTACATGAATTAGGGCAATGTATGCGTTTCAAGCTCGGATATATCAACGGTCGATCTATTTCTGTTCTGAAAGATATTACTGACAGACTGTGGCTGTCGTCGTGGTTCATATCAAGACAAAATTGGAAAATGTCAATTTCACAAATGTGTCTAGTGTGATAATAGTTTTATTCGAGCACACTTAAGCCCTTAGGTCCACTCTTACCAACTAGATCCTTCTCAAAGTTGAGATTTCTCCATCTTAACGCTACATGTATTCCATCTGTCATCAAATGAACAGGTGTAAGCAAACGCCAGTTCACCCTGGATGAACTAGTAAGAGTGGACCTTTGCCTTTATATTTTTACAATTTGGGTAAAAATTTAAATCTTAAATAAAAATGTGACTCGAATATTTGAGATTTTAAGTTCGGTTAGGACTAGGTGACCTTGACGGTTGACGGTCAATCAATGCACGATAACCTATAGTCAACCAAGCCATTGAATGGAGCAACGCTAAGTAAGATATTAGGTATTTATTTATTTGTTGCCACTGAAATGTATGTCTGTTCAGTTGGCGTAGCGGTCTAAGACCGTGGCATCCTATAGTAAGGTTTGGTTTTTTCCGTGAGTTCAAATCTCACTAGGGTCACATTTTTTCTTCTTTTGTACGTTGTTTAGGGACCGTTCATTATTTATGGTGGAGGGGGGGTTGGGTAAACTATAGGGGGGGTCATGTAACTTTCATATGTTGAAATAGAGGGGGTTATATAAATTTTTATTCTTGAACAGGGGGGGTTGTGTAAATTTGTTTAAACTATAAAGATGGTGGTGATTGGAGTGATTTTAGAGGCTATTTTGGAGTGTAAATGCCATTTTTTTCTGCGCTTCGCGCATATTTTCTTAAAACCTATCGACTTCAATTTTTTTACTATGAGACGACTTCTGGACAGCAGATCGACGATATGGTGGAAAAACATCTATATAATCATCAACGGTCGAGACATTAGAGCCACCGCAGGGTGTATAATGTTACGAAATCCAATTTCATGATTTAAAAATGTGATTTATTGCATGCTTTTCACCTCATCTCTGCTTAGCACCAATGATCACAAAAGTAAAACATTTCACTGGATTATACGTTTCTGCTCAGAATGTTCAAACTTGTTCGGGTTATAAAGACTCACAAAACCACCCAAAATGTATAAATATGAAAAAAATTCCAACTCGCTACGCTCGCCATTACTAATTTCACACAATAAAAAGAAGGGGCATCATAACATTATTGGCCGATCAGATAAGGCACAAACAACATTGCTAACGTATCCATGAACAAAATTCCAAAGGTAAAGACAGCCCCTTAAGTACAAGTTGATTTTTTTCGGGGAGGGGGGGGGGGGTGTGTGTAAAAAGCTACTGGTTAGCAGGGGGGTCATGTAATTTTCAGTTTCAGCTGTAGGGTGGGTTAGGTAATTTTAACATACGCGTCTCAAATTTGTCCCAACCCCCCCCCCCCCCCCCCCCCCCCTCCACCATAAATAATGAACGGTCCCTTAATGAATTTAAAATTGGAAATTTAATTTATACTACATGTATACAAATGCTTTTTTACCTCTGAAAAATTACATTTTGAATTAATTGCAATTTAATATTTAGGGAGCGATCACTATTTACGCCAGGTGGCCCAGGGTGGAGGAAATCAGGGGGGGGGGGGGTGGTGGAACTCAGGGGGGACACGATATTTGATTTGGTCAAAAGTACAAATATGAAAAATGTTAATTTATACTATACATGTTAATTTATACTATAGGGCCTACAAATGTTTTTTTCTGAAAAATTACCTTTGAATCACTATTTACGCCGGGGGGGGGGGGGGGGGGTAAAGGAAATCAGGGGGGGACACGAAATGTTTTTTAAACATGAAGGGGGGGACGCGAAATTTTATTCTGGCAAAGAGGGGGGGGCATGACATTTTGATGGTCAAAAGTACAAAGATGAAAAATGTTCGCGGAATCTCACTATAGGGTCACTTTTTCTTTTGTCTTTATTGTTGCATTACAAATGACATTGTTTTATGAATTAAACATTGGAAATTCGATTTATACTATACAAATGCTGTTCTTACCTCTGAAAAATTACACACAATTTAATATTAGGGAGTGATCACTTTTTACGCCAGGGGGTGGAGAAAATCAGGGGGGGGGCACGATATTTGATTTGGTCAAAAGTACAAAGGTGAACAATGTTAATTTATACTATACATGCTAATTTGTACTATAGGGCCTAAATGTTTATCCTCTGAAAAATGACCTTTGAATCACTATTTACGCCAGGGGTGGGGGTGGGGGCGGTAGAGGAAATCAGGGTGACACGAAACGTTTTTAAACATAAAGGGGGGACGCGAAATGTTATTCTGGCCAAGAGAGGGGACATGAAATTGTGATGGTCAAAAGT
>JAYJML010000179.1:9756-43228 GCA_035610835.1 Ophiura sarsii | reverse complement strand
TGTAAATTGACTTTGAAAAGTAGTAGTATACTATTACTAAACCAGTGACAGTTGACTAAACCTACGTTCTTACGCGGCTGAATAGCCTGAATGAAGCAGTTTCTTGTGCTGCTTTTTTCTACACTAAATGTTCCTAAATCAATAGAAAACTTACATTAAATGGTAAATAGCCACAGAAATTCAGCGTATCATTAATTTGAAAACTTTTTTTAATCTGTTCGTATGACCATAGCAACCAGACAGCCCGTGAGATAGGCGTGGGCAATACGAAATCCCGATTTTCATAAATTAACTGGATTTCCATGTAGAGTCCACACCACTAATAAAATCTCCTATGCTTACTGTGTAAAATGGACGATAATTATACGCCATTTTCTCGCTTATAAAGCAACTGGTTGCTTCAACTTTGCATTCTGTGTGAAGATTATGGTCTTGGGTTTCCTGTAAACAACAAAAAAATATAAGGTCAAGGCAAAATTTTCGAGATATGCACCGTCGAAGATACGCATGTTTGTAGATTGCCCAGGCCTAGCTTAGGTCTAAGCAATTCTAATCAATTATTTGAAGTCCCTAAAATGACTTTAAAATCATAAAAAAATGGTCAAAGAAGAAAATTTGTACTGATATTGTTTGATAATCTTCATTTAATAATCATCCGATCAAAAGTTTGGCCAACAACACCACTTTTGAAGCATTTTTATATATTTCACTTAGACGAGTGTCATCCCAACCAATTCAACAAGCCTTTCGTGGACTCTTCCATTATTTATTTAGTGGTGTGAATCCTTCATGCACTTTATATTTTTGAAATTATATTTTTTTCTGTTAGGTTGAATATACTGCAACACATTGATAGCATTGCAACCACTTAAATCAGTTTTAACAGGCTTTTGTATGACAAAGTTTGTTTGAATTATGTTTGCTATCTACTGAAGATAGCATGCTTTTCAATGGTGAAATAACGTGCACGCGATAAAAGTTGGTCACACAGTTTGTCTTTATTTCTTCAACTTTCAATGCCTTTGTAGCATGAATTGACCAGTTGTAATGATAGTAATGAATACATATTACAAATTTAGAATGTCTATAATATCCTTTTTGTGTATACTGAGATGTAACCGGGGGGGGGGGGGGGGGGGGGGGGGGGCAAGTGACACATTTAGTTGTATATGAAATTATGGGAATAGTTCAAATTAGAAGAAGAAGAAAAATTCCGGGGGTTACCTGTCCTGTATGTAAGACTCCATGACAGAGGCTGCAAGAGACACTTCATTTGCATAGAACTGGCAAATCCCTTCTTCTTTACACGCTTCTCAACCCTTAAACGAAGATCTTTGAAACAAATCAAATCCTGGGATAGGCCTAGGCCTACTGTAACACGGTTAGCCAATCTGTAATGGAATTTCAAAAAGAAAAGATATGGTATGATAATCAGGGTTTACATGTATAGATAGGCCTAACCCCTTTTCTCCCCTTCCCCTGTATACAGTATATATCCCCTCCCACCCTCTTCTCCCCACCCCTTCACCGCTAGCTAGGCACTGGCTATTACACTGCACCCTTGACTAGTCAAGTGTGAGTCTGATGATCATGATAATAACCCACGGCTATGACTAAACAGCTGGGTTTTTCATCTTTGTTTACTTCGTGTATTCGGGGAAGGGGAGGGAGGGGGTTGTTGTGGAAACAAATATTTGACCTCTATCTAATATGGGATCGTTCTATGGTGGACTTACATGAATAGGGAGACCTATTACTTTGTGCAGACAGACATGGTATCATTCCAATCCAATGTTTACATTTTGAATATCACTTGATTTGTAAAAAAGTAAGCTTATTTGAGAGTTGTCTGCATCCTCTCAAAGTTGTCTTACATACCCCTATCAGTCCTGTGTGTGAACAGACAACTTGGTCACTGTTCGATCTATCTGTTAATAAGCTTAATTACAATTTTAAAGCAGTGTAAATTGACTTTGAAAAGTAGTAGTATACTATTACTAAACCAGTGACAGTTGACTAAACCTACGTTCTTACGCGGCTGAATAGCCTGAATGAAGCAGTTTCTTGTGCTGCTTTTTTCTACACTAAATGTTCCTAAATCAATAGAAAACTTACATTAAATGGTAAATAGCCACAGAAATTCAGCGTATCATTAATTTGAAAACTTTTTTTAATCTGTTCGTATGACCATAGCAACCAGACAGCCCGTGAGATAGGCGTGGGCAATACGAAATCCCGATTTTCATAAATTAACTGGATTTCCATGTAGAGTCCACACCACTAATAAAATCTCCTATGCTTACTGTGTAAAATGGACGATAATTATACGCCATTTTCTCGCTTATAAAGCAACTGGTTGCTTCAACTTTGCATTCTGTGTGAAGATTATGGTCTTGGGTTTCCTGTAAACAACAAAAAAATATAAGGTCAAGGCAAAATTTTCGAGATATGCACCGTCGAAGATACGCATGTTTGTAGATTGCCCAGGCCTAGCTTAGGTCTAAGCAATTCTAATCAATTATTTGAAGTCCCTAAAATGACTTTAAAATCATAAAAAAATGGTCAAAGAAGAAAATTTGTACTGATATTGTTTGATAATCTTCATTTAATAATCATCCGATCAAAAGTTTGGCCAACAACACCACTTTTGAAGCATTTTTATATATTTCACTTAGACGAGTGTCATCCCAACCAATTCAACAAGCCTTTCGTGGACTCTTCCATTATTTATTTAGTGGTGTGAATCCTTCATGCACTTTATATTTTTGAAATTATATTTTTTTCTGTTAGGTTGAATATACTGCAACACATTGATAGCATTGCAACCACTTAAATCAGTTTTAACAGGCTTTTGTATGACAAAGTTTGTTTGAATTATGTTTGCTATCTACTGAAGATAGCATGCTTTTCAATGGTGAAATAACGTGCACGCGATAAAAGTTGGTCACACAGTTTGTCTTTATTTCTTCAACTTTCAATGCCTTTGTAGCATGAATTGACCAGTTGTAATGATAGTAATGAATACATATTACAAATTTAGAATGTCTATAATATCCTTTTTGTGTATACTGAGATGTAACCGGGGGGGGGGGGGGGGGGGGGGGGGGGGCAAGTGACACATTTAGTTGTATATGAAATTATGGGAATAGTTCAAATTAGAAGAAGAAGAAAAATTCCGGGGGTTACCTGTCCTGTATGTAAGACTCCATGACAGAGGCTGCAAGAGACACTTCATTTGCATAGAACTGGCAAATCCCTTCTTCTTTACACGCTTCTCAACCCTTAAACGAAGATCTTTGAAACAAATCAAATCCTGGGATAGGCCTAGGCCTACTGTAACACGGTTAGCCAATCTGTAATGGAATTTCAAAAAGAAAAGATATGGTATGATAATCAGGGTTTACATGTATAGATAGGCCTAACCCCTTTTCTCCCCTTCCCCTGTATACAGTATATATCCCCTCCCACCCTCTTCTCCCCACCCCTTCACCGCTAGCTAGGCACTGGCTATTACACTGCACCCTTGACTAGTCAAGTGTGAGTCTGATGATCATGATAATAACCCACGGCTATGACTAAACAGCTGGGTTTTTCATCTTTGTTTACTTCGTGTATTCGGGGAAGGGGAGGGAGGGGGTTGTTGTGGAAACAAATATTTGACCTCTATCTAATATGGGATCGTTCTATGGTGGACTTACATGAATAGGGAGACCTATTACTTTGTGCAGACAGACATGGTATCATTCCAATCCAATGTTTACATTTTGAATATCACTTGATTTGTAAAAAAGTAAGCTTATTTGAGAGTTGTCTGCATCCTCTCAAAGTTGTCTTACATACCCCTATCAGTCCTGTGTGTGAACAGACAACTTGGTCACTGTTCGATCTATCTGTTAATAAGCTTAATTACAATTTTAAAGCAGTGTAAATTGACTTTGAAAAGTAGTAGTATACTATTACTAAACCAGTGACAGTTGACTAAACCTACGTTCTTACGCGGCTGAATAGCCTGAATGAAGCAGTTTCTTGTGCTGCTTTTTTCTACACTAAATGTTCCTAAATCAATAGAAAACTTACATTAAATGGTAAATAGCCACAGAAATTCAGCGTATCATTAATTTGAAAACTTTTTTTAATCTGTTCGTATGACCATAGCAACCAGACAGCCCGTGAGATAGGCGTGGGCAATACGAAATCCCGATTTTCATAAATTAACTGGATTTCCATGTAGAGTCCACACCACTAATAAAATCTCCTATGCTTACTGTGTAAAATGGACGATAATTATACGCCATTTTCTCGCTTATAAAGCAACTGGTTGCTTCAACTTTGCATTCTGTGTGAAGATTATGGTCTTGGGTTTCCTGTAAACAACAAAAAAATATAAGGTCAAGGCAAAATTTTCGAGATATGCACCGTCGAAGATACGCATGTTTGTAGATTGCCCAGGCCTAGCTTAGGTCTAAGCAATTCTAATCAATTATTTGAAGTCCCTAAAATGACTTTAAAATCATAAAAAAATGGTCAAAGAAGAAAATTTGTACTGATATTGTTTGATAATCTTCATTTAATAATCATCCGATCAAAAGTTTGGCCAACAACACCACTTTTGAAGCATTTTTATATATTTCACTTAGACGAGTGTCATCCCAACCAATTCAACAAGCCTTTCGTGGACTCTTCCATTATTTATTTAGTGGTGTGAATCCTTCATGCACTTTATATTTTTGAAATTATATTTTTTTCTGTTAGGTTGAATATACTGCAACACATTGATAGCATTGCAACCACTTAAATCAGTTTTAACAGGCTTTTGTATGACAAAGTTTGTTTGAATTATGTTTGCTATCTACTGAAGATAGCATGCTTTTCAATGGTGAAATAACGTGCACGCGATAAAAGTTGGTCACACAGTTTGTCTTTATTTCTTCAACTTTCAATGCCTTTGTAGCATGAATTGACCAGTTGTAATGATAGTAATGAATACATATTACAAATTTAGAATGTCTATAATATCCTTTTTGTGTATACTGAGATGTAACCGGGGGGGGGGGGGGGGGGGGGGGGGGGGCAAGTGACACATTTAGTTGTATATGAAATTATGGGAATAGTTCAAATTAGAAGAAGAAGAAAAATTCCGGGGGTTACCTGTCCTGTATGTAAGACTCCATGACAGAGGCTGCAAGAGACACTTCATTTGCATAGAACTGGCAAATCCCTTCTTCTTTACACGCTTCTCAACCCTTAAACGAAGATCTTTGAAACAAATCAAATCCTGGGATAGGCCTAGGCCTACTGTAACACGGTTAGCCAATCTGTAATGGAATTTCAAAAAGAAAAGATATGGTATGATAATCAGGGTTTACATGTATAGATAGGCCTAACCCCTTTTCTCCCCTTCCCCTGTATACAGTATATATCCCCTCCCACCCTCTTCTCCCCACCCCTTCACCGCTAGCTAGGCACTGGCTATTACACTGCACCCTTGACTAGTCAAGTGTGAGTCTGATGATCATGATAATAACCCACGGCTATGACTAAACAGCTGGGTTTTTCATCTTTGTTTACTTCGTGTATTCGGGGAAGGGGAGGGAGGGGGTTGTTGTGGAAACAAATATTTGACCTCTATCTAATATGGGATCGTTCTATGGTGGACTTACATGAATAGGGAGACCTATTACTTTGTGCAGACAGACATGGTATCATTCCAATCCAATGTTTACATTTTGAATATCACTTGATTTGTAAAAAAGTAAGCTTATTTGAGAGTTGTCTGCATCCTCTCAAAGTTGTCTTACATACCCCTATCAGTCCTGTGTGTGAACAGACAACTTGGTCACTGTTCGATCTATCTGTTAATAAGCTTAATTACAATTTTAAAGCAGTGTAAATTGACTTTGAAAAGTAGTAGTATACTATTACTAAACCAGTGACAGTTGACTAAACCTACGTTCTTACGCGGCTGAATAGCCTGAATGAAGCAGTTTCTTGTGCTGCTTTTTTCTACACTAAATGTTCCTAAATCAATAGAAAACTTACATTAAATGGTAAATAGCCACAGAAATTCAGCGTATCATTAATTTGAAAACTTTTTTTAATCTGTTCGTATGACCATAGCAACCAGACAGCCCGTGAGATAGGCGTGGGCAATACGAAATCCCGATTTTCATAAATTAACTGGATTTCCATGTAGAGTCCACACCACTAATAAAATCTCCTATGCTTACTGTGTAAAATGGACGATAATTATACGCCATTTTCTCGCTTATAAAGCAACTGGTTGCTTCAACTTTGCATTCTGTGTGAAGATTATGGTCTTGGGTTTCCTGTAAACAACAAAAAAATATAAGGTCAAGGCAAAATTTTCGAGATATGCACCGTCGAAGATACGCATGTTTGTAGATTGCCCAGGCCTAGCTTAGGTCTAAGCAATTCTAATCAATTATTTGAAGTCCCTAAAATGACTTTAAAATCATAAAAAAATGGTCAAAGAAGAAAATTTGTACTGATATTGTTTGATAATCTTCATTTAATAATCATCCGATCAAAAGTTTGGCCAACAACACCACTTTTGAAGCATTTTTATATATTTCACTTAGACGAGTGTCATCCCAACCAATTCAACAAGCCTTTCGTGGACTCTTCCATTATTTATTTAGTGGTGTGAATCCTTCATGCACTTTATATTTTTGAAATTATATTTTTTTCTGTTAGGTTGAATATACTGCAACACATTGATAGCATTGCAACCACTTAAATCAGTTTTAACAGGCTTTTGTATGACAAAGTTTGTTTGAATTATGTTTGCTATCTACTGAAGATAGCATGCTTTTCAATGGTGAAATAACGTGCACGCGATAAAAGTTGGTCACACAGTTTGTCTTTATTTCTTCAACTTTCAATGCCTTTGTAGCATGAATTGACCAGTTGTAATGATAGTAATGAATACATATTACAAATTTAGAATGTCTATAATATCCTTTTTGTGTATACTGAGATGTAACCGGGGGGGGGGGGGGGGGGGGGGGGGGGGCAAGTGACACATTTAGTTGTATATGAAATTATGGGAATAGTTCAAATTAGAAGAAGAAGAAAAATTCCGGGGGTTACCTGTCCTGTATGTAAGACTCCATGACAGAGGCTGCAAGAGACACTTCATTTGCATAGAACTGGCAAATCCCTTCTTCTTTACACGCTTCTCAACCCTTAAACGAAGATCTTTGAAACAAATCAAATCCTGGGATAGGCCTAGGCCTACTGTAACACGGTTAGCCAATCTGTAATGGAATTTCAAAAAGAAAAGATATGGTATGATAATCAGGGTTTACATGTATAGATAGGCCTAACCCCTTTTCTCCCCTTCCCCTGTATACAGTATATATCCCCTCCCACCCTCTTCTCCCCACCCCTTCACCGCTAGCTAGGCACTGGCTATTACACTGCACCCTTGACTAGTCAAGTGTGAGTCTGATGATCATGATAATAACCCACGGCTATGACTAAACAGCTGGGTTTTTCATCTTTGTTTACTTCGTGTATTCGGGGAAGGGGAGGGAGGGGGTTGTTGTGGAAACAAATATTTGACCTCTATCTAATATGGGATCGTTCTATGGTGGACTTACATGAATAGGGAGACCTATTACTTTGTGCAGACAGACATGGTATCATTCCAATCCAATGTTTACATTTTGAATATCACTTGATTTGTAAAAAAGTAAGCTTATTTGAGAGTTGTCTGCATCCTCTCAAAGTTGTCTTACATACCCCTATCAGTCCTGTGTGTGAACAGACAACTTGGTCACTGTTCGATCTATCTGTTAATAAGCTTAATTACAATTTTAAAGCAGTGTAAATTGACTTTGAAAAGTAGTAGTATACTATTACTAAACCAGTGACAGTTGACTAAACCTACGTTCTTACGCGGCTGAATAGCCTGAATGAAGCAGTTTCTTGTGCTGCTTTTTTCTACACTAAATGTTCCTAAATCAATAGAAAACTTACATTAAATGGTAAATAGCCACAGAAATTCAGCGTATCATTAATTTGAAAACTTTTTTTAATCTGTTCGTATGACCATAGCAACCAGACAGCCCGTGAGATAGGCGTGGGCAATACGAAATCCCGATTTTCATAAATTAACTGGATTTCCATGTAGAGTCCACACCACTAATAAAATCTCCTATGCTTACTGTGTAAAATGGACGATAATTATACGCCATTTTCTCGCTTATAAAGCAACTGGTTGCTTCAACTTTGCATTCTGTGTGAAGATTATGGTCTTGGGTTTCCTGTAAACAACAAAAAAATATAAGGTCAAGGCAAAATTTTCGAGATATGCACCGTCGAAGATACGCATGTTTGTAGATTGCCCAGGCCTAGCTTAGGTCTAAGCAATTCTAATCAATTATTTGAAGTCCCTAAAATGACTTTAAAATCATAAAAAAATGGTCAAAGAAGAAAATTTGTACTGATATTGTTTGATAATCTTCATTTAATAATCATCCGATCAAAAGTTTGGCCAACAACACCACTTTTGAAGCATTTTTATATATTTCACTTAGACGAGTGTCATCCCAACCAATTCAACAAGCCTTTCGTGGACTCTTCCATTATTTATTTAGTGGTGTGAATCCTTCATGCACTTTATATTTTTGAAATTATATTTTTTTCTGTTAGGTTGAATATACTGCAACACATTGATAGCATTGCAACCACTTAAATCAGTTTTAACAGGCTTTTGTATGACAAAGTTTGTTTGAATTATGTTTGCTATCTACTGAAGATAGCATGCTTTTCAATGGTGAAATAACGTGCACGCGATAAAAGTTGGTCACACAGTTTGTCTTTATTTCTTCAACTTTCAATGCCTTTGTAGCATGAATTGACCAGTTGTAATGATAGTAATGAATACATATTACAAATTTAGAATGTCTATAATATCCTTTTTGTGTATACTGAGATGTAACCGGGGGGGGGGGGGGGGGGGGGGGGGGGGGCAAGTGACACATTTAGTTGTATATGAAATTATGGGAATAGTTCAAATTAGAAGAAGAAGAAAAATTCCGGGGGTTACCTGTCCTGTATGTAAGACTCCATGACAGAGGCTGCAAGAGACACTTCATTTGCATAGAACTGGCAAATCCCTTCTTCTTTACACGCTTCTCAACCCTTAAACGAAGATCTTTGAAACAAATCAAATCCTGGGATAGGCCTAGGCCTACTGTAACACGGTTAGCCAATCTGTAATGGAATTTCAAAAAGAAAAGATATGGTATGATAATCAGGGTTTACATGTATAGATAGGCCTAACCCCTTTTCTCCCCTTCCCCTGTATACAGTATATATCCCCTCCCACCCTCTTCTCCCCACCCCTTCACCGCTAGCTAGGCACTGGCTATTACACTGCACCCTTGACTAGTCAAGTGTGAGTCTGATGATCATGATAATAACCCACGGCTATGACTAAACAGCTGGGTTTTTCATCTTTGTTTACTTCGTGTATTCGGGGAAGGGGAGGGAGGGGGTTGTTGTGGAAACAAATATTTGACCTCTATCTAATATGGGATCGTTCTATGGTGGACTTACATGAATAGGGAGACCTATTACTTTGTGCAGACAGACATGGTATCATTCCAATCCAATGTTTACATTTTGAATATCACTTGATTTGTAAAAAAGTAAGCTTATTTGAGAGTTGTCTGCATCCTCTCAAAGTTGTCTTACATACCCCTATCAGTCCTGTGTGTGAACAGACAACTTGGTCACTGTTCGATCTATCTGTTAATAAGCTTAATTACAATTTTAAAGCAGTGTAAATTGACTTTGAAAAGTAGTAGTATACTATTACTAAACCAGTGACAGTTGACTAAACCTACGTTCTTACGCGGCTGAATAGCCTGAATGAAGCAGTTTCTTGTGCTGCTTTTTTCTACACTAAATGTTCCTAAATCAATAGAAAACTTACATTAAATGGTAAATAGCCACAGAAATTCAGCGTATCATTAATTTGAAAACTTTTTTTAATCTGTTCGTATGACCATAGCAACCAGACAGCCCGTGAGATAGGCGTGGGCAATACGAAATCCCGATTTTCATAAATTAACTGGATTTCCATGTAGAGTCCACACCACTAATAAAATCTCCTATGCTTACTGTGTAAAATGGACGATAATTATACGCCATTTTCTCGCTTATAAAGCAACTGGTTGCTTCAACTTTGCATTCTGTGTGAAGATTATGGTCTTGGGTTTCCTGTAAACAACAAAAAAATATAAGGTCAAGGCAAAATTTTCGAGATATGCACCGTCGAAGATACGCATGTTTGTAGATTGCCCAGGCCTAGCTTAGGTCTAAGCAATTCTAATCAATTATTTGAAGTCCCTAAAATGACTTTAAAATCATAAAAAAATGGTCAAAGAAGAAAATTTGTACTGATATTGTTTGATAATCTTCATTTAATAATCATCCGATCAAAAGTTTGGCCAACAACACCACTTTTGAAGCATTTTTATATATTTCACTTAGACGAGTGTCATCCCAACCAATTCAACAAGCCTTTCGTGGACTCTTCCATTATTTATTTAGTGGTGTGAATCCTTCATGCACTTTATATTTTTGAAATTATATTTTTTTCTGTTAGGTTGAATATACTGCAACACATTGATAGCATTGCAACCACTTAAATCAGTTTTAACAGGCTTTTGTATGACAAAGTTTGTTTGAATTATGTTTGCTATCTACTGAAGATAGCATGCTTTTCAATGGTGAAATAACGTGCACGCGATAAAAGTTGGTCACACAGTTTGTCTTTATTTCTTCAACTTTCAATGCCTTTGTAGCATGAATTGACCAGTTGTAATGATAGTAATGAATACATATTACAAATTTAGAATGTCTATAATATCCTTTTTGTGTATACTGAGATGTAACCGGGGGGGGGGGGGGGGGGGGGGGGGGGGGCAAGTGACACATTTAGTTGTATATGAAATTATGGGAATAGTTCAAATTAGAAGAAGAAGAAAAATTCCGGGGGTTACCTGTCCTGTATGTAAGACTCCATGACAGAGGCTGCAAGAGACACTTCATTTGCATAGAACTGGCAAATCCCTTCTTCTTTACACGCTTCTCAACCCTTAAACGAAGATCTTTGAAACAAATCAAATCCTGGGATAGGCCTAGGCCTACTGTAACACGGTTAGCCAATCTGTAATGGAATTTCAAAAAGAAAAGATATGGTATGATAATCAGGGTTTACATGTATAGATAGGCCTAACCCCTTTTCTCCCCTTCCCCTGTATACAGTATATATCCCCTCCCACCCTCTTCTCCCCACCCCTTCACCGCTAGCTAGGCACTGGCTATTACACTGCACCCTTGACTAGTCAAGTGTGAGTCTGATGATCATGATAATAACCCACGGCTATGACTAAACAGCTGGGTTTTTCATCTTTGTTTACTTCGTGTATTCGGGGAAGGGGAGGGAGGGGGTTGTTGTGGAAACAAATATTTGACCTCTATCTAATATGGGATCGTTCTATGGTGGACTTACATGAATAGGGAGACCTATTACTTTGTGCAGACAGACATGGTATCATTCCAATCCAATGTTTACATTTTGAATATCACTTGATTTGTAAAAAAGTAAGCTTATTTGAGAGTTGTCTGCATCCTCTCAAAGTTGTCTTACATACCCCTATCAGTCCTGTGTGTGAACAGACAACTTGGTCACTGTTCGATCTATCTGTTAATAAGCTTAATTACAATTTTAAAGCAGTGTAAATTGACTTTGAAAAGTAGTAGTATACTATTACTAAACCAGTGACAGTTGACTAAACCTACGTTCTTACGCGGCTGAATAGCCTGAATGAAGCAGTTTCTTGTGCTGCTTTTTTCTACACTAAATGTTCCTAAATCAATAGAAAACTTACATTAAATGGTAAATAGCCACAGAAATTCAGCGTATCATTAATTTGAAAACTTTTTTTAATCTGTTCGTATGACCATAGCAACCAGACAGCCCGTGAGATAGGCGTGGGCAATACGAAATCCCGATTTTCATAAATTAACTGGATTTCCATGTAGAGTCCACACCACTAATAAAATCTCCTATGCTTACTGTGTAAAATGGACGATAATTATACGCCATTTTCTCGCTTATAAAGCAACTGGTTGCTTCAACTTTGCATTCTGTGTGAAGATTATGGTCTTGGGTTTCCTGTAAACAACAAAAAAATATAAGGTCAAGGCAAAATTTTCGAGATATGCACCGTCGAAGATACGCATGTTTGTAGATTGCCCAGGCCTAGCTTAGGTCTAAGCAATTCTAATCAATTATTTGAAGTCCCTAAAATGACTTTAAAATCATAAAAAAATGGTCAAAGAAGAAAATTTGTACTGATATTGTTTGATAATCTTCATTTAATAATCATCCGATCAAAAGTTTGGCCAACAACACCACTTTTGAAGCATTTTTATATATTTCACTTAGACGAGTGTCATCCCAACCAATTCAACAAGCCTTTCGTGGACTCTTCCATTATTTATTTAGTGGTGTGAATCCTTCATGCACTTTATATTTTTGAAATTATATTTTTTTCTGTTAGGTTGAATATACTGCAACACATTGATAGCATTGCAACCACTTAAATCAGTTTTAACAGGCTTTTGTATGACAAAGTTTGTTTGAATTATGTTTGCTATCTACTGAAGATAGCATGCTTTTCAATGGTGAAATAACGTGCACGCGATAAAAGTTGGTCACACAGTTTGTCTTTATTTCTTCAACTTTCAATGCCTTTGTAGCATGAATTGACCAGTTGTAATGATAGTAATGAATACATATTACAAATTTAGAATGTCTATAATATCCTTTTTGTGTATACTGAGATGTAACCGGGGGGGGGGGGGGGGGGGGGGGGGGGGCAAGTGACACATTTAGTTGTATATGAAATTATGGGAATAGTTCAAATTAGAAGAAGAAGAAAAATTCCGGGGGTTACCTGTCCTGTATGTAAGACTCCATGACAGAGGCTGCAAGAGACACTTCATTTGCATAGAACTGGCAAATCCCTTCTTCTTTACACGCTTCTCAACCCTTAAACGAAGATCTTTGAAACAAATCAAATCCTGGGATAGGCCTAGGCCTACTGTAACACGGTTAGCCAATCTGTAATGGAATTTCAAAAAGAAAAGATATGGTATGATAATCAGGGTTTACATGTATAGATAGGCCTAACCCCTTTTCTCCCCTTCCCCTGTATACAGTATATATCCCCTCCCACCCTCTTCTCCCCACCCCTTCACCGCTAGCTAGGCACTGGCTATTACACTGCACCCTTGACTAGTCAAGTGTGAGTCTGATGATCATGATAATAACCCACGGCTATGACTAAACAGCTGGGTTTTTCATCTTTGTTTACTTCGTGTATTCGGGGAAGGGGAGGGAGGGGGTTGTTGTGGAAACAAATATTTGACCTCTATCTAATATGGGATCGTTCTATGGTGGACTTACATGAATAGGGAGACCTATTACTTTGTGCAGACAGACATGGTATCATTCCAATCCAATGTTTACATTTTGAATATCACTTGATTTGTAAAAAAGTAAGCTTATTTGAGAGTTGTCTGCATCCTCTCAAAGTTGTCTTACATACCCCTATCAGTCCTGTGTGTGAACAGACAACTTGGTCACTGTTCGATCTATCTGTTAATAAGCTTAATTACAATTTTAAAGCAGTGTAAATTGACTTTGAAAAGTAGTAGTATACTATTACTAAACCAGTGACAGTTGACTAAACCTACGTTCTTACGCGGCTGAATAGCCTGAATGAAGCAGTTTCTTGTGCTGCTTTTTTCTACACTAAATGTTCCTAAATCAATAGAAAACTTACATTAAATGGTAAATAGCCACAGAAATTCAGCGTATCATTAATTTGAAAACTTTTTTTAATCTGTTCGTATGACCATAGCAACCAGACAGCCCGTGAGATAGGCGTGGGCAATACGAAATCCCGATTTTCATAAATTAACTGGATTTCCATGTATGCACTTTATATTTTTGAAATTATATTTTTTTCTGTTAGGTTGAATATACTGCAACACATTGATAGCATTGCAACCACTTAAATCAGTTTTAACAGGCTTTTGTATGACAAAGTTTGTTTGAATTATGTTTGCTATCTACTGAAGATAGCATGCTTTTCAATGGTGAAATAACGTGCACGCGATAAAAGTTGGTCACACAGTTTGTCTTTATTTCTTCAACTTTCAATGCCTTTGTAGCATGAATTGACCAGTTGTAATGATAGTAATGAATACATATTACAAATTTAGAATGTCTATAATATCCTTTTTGTGTATACTGAGATGTAACCGGGGGGGGGGGGGGGGGGGGGGGGGGGGGCAAGTGACACATTTAGTTGTATATGAAATTATGGGAATAGTTCAAATTAGAAGAAGAAGAAAAATTCCGGGGGTTACCTGTCCTGTATGTAAGACTCCATGACAGAGGCTGCAAGAGACACTTCATTTGCATAGAACTGGCAAATCCCTTCTTCTTTACACGCTTCTCAACCCTTAAACGAAGATCTTTGAAACAAATCAAATCCTGGGATAGGCCTAGGCCTACTGTAACACGGTTAGCCAATCTGTAATGGAATTTCAACTAGACATGGATCTGGTCTGAGACCAGGACACCTTGATTTTTTATGGATTAATGACCTCTAGTGACCCCATATGACATGTCACTTTTAATGGATCCAAGAAATCTTTTGACCAATTCTGACAATCATGGGTCATTTCCTCCCGAAAAAATAGCATTTTGAGTGTTAGGAGTGAAAATTGACCTGTTGACCCCTAGTGACCTATGTTGACCTTTGACCCCATGAAAATGATTGACTCTTTTTCTTGTCTTATCATTGCCTACAAAATGAAACAAGACCGGTCAAAATCGGAGCATGTCTTACATTTTACCCCTGTTTAGGTCAATGACCCCTAGTGACCCCATATGACATGTCACCTTTAATCGCTTAAGACCCTATATGTACATGGATCCAAGGAATCTTTTGATCAATTCTGATAATCATGGGTCATATCCTCTCGAAAAAATAGCATTTTTAGTGCGAGGATTAAAAATTTACATTTTGACCCCTAGTGACCCCAAATATTTTTTGATTTTAAAAACCGAACTATCATATATGCGTACGGTCAAAAGGAATATGTTGACAAATTCTGACGATCCTAGGTCATTTCACTAAATTGCAAACGCGTTTTAAGTGAAAATCACGTTTTGACCCCTTATGATCCCTGTGTGACCTTTGACCCCAAACTGTGAAGACCCTATATGTAGGTCTGGTAGGGGGTCCTACTGACCAAATCTGGTGATTGTAGCATGTAAACTGTAGAAAAAATAGCATTTTGAGTGCGAGGAATGAAAATTGACCTTTTGACCCCTAGTGACCTATGTTGACCTTTGACCCCATGAAAATGATTGACTTTTTTTCTTGTCTTATCAATGCCTACAAAATGAAACATGACCGGTCAAAATCGGAGCATGTCTTACATTTTACCCCTGTTTAGGTCAATGACCCCTAGTGACCCCATATGACATGTCACTTTTAATCGCTGAAGACCCTATATGTACATGGATACAAGGAATCTTTTGACCAATTCTGACAATCATAGGTCATTTCCTCCCGAAAAAATAGCATTTTCAGTGCGAGGAGTAAAAATTTACATTTTGACCCCTAGTGACCCCAAATGATTTTTAATTTTAAAAACCGTTCTTTTGTATATGCGTACGGTCAAAAGGAATATGTGGACCAATTTTGACAATCCTAGGTCATTTCACTAAATTGGAAATGCGTTTTAAGTGAAAATCACGTTTTGACCACTAGTGACCTTTGTGTGACCTTTGACCCCTAACTTTGAAGACCCTATATGTAAGTCAGGTAGGGGGTCCTACTGACCAAGTTTGGTGATTGTAGCATGTAAACTGTAGAAAAAATAGCATTTTCTAGATGGGTCTGATAGAAAGAAAGAAGAAAGAAGAAAGAAGAAAGAAACGGCAGAGATAGAGAACCTTGATTTTTGAAAAATCAAGGTAAAAAGAAAAGATATGGTATGATAATCAGGGTTTACATGTATAGATAGGCCTAACCCCTTTTCTCCCCTTCCCCTGTATACAGTATATATCCCCTCCCACCCTCTTCTCCCCACCCCTTCACCGCTAGCTAGGCACTGGCTATTACACTGCACCCTTGACTAGTCAAGTGTGAGTCTGATGATCATGATAATAACCCACGGCTATGACTAAACAGCTGGGTTTTTCATCTTTGTTTACTTCGTGTATTCGGGGAAGGGGAGGGAGGGGGTTGTTGTGGAAACAAATATTTGACCTCTATCTAATATGGGATCGTTCTATGGTGGACTTACATGAATAGGGAGACCTATTACTTTGTGCAGACAGACATGGTATCATTCCAATCCAATGTTTACATTTTGAATATCACTTGATTTGTAAAAAAGTAAGCTTATTTGAGAGTTGTCTGCATCCTCTCAAAGTTGTCTTACATACCCCTATCAGTCCTGTGTGTGAACAGACAACTTGGTCACTGTTCGATCTATCTGTTAATAAGCTTAATTACAATTTTAAAGCAGTGTAAATTGACTTTGAAAAGTAGTAGTATACTATTACTAAACCAGTGACAGTTGACTAAACCTACGTTCTTACGCGGCTGAATAGCCTGAATGAAGCAGTTTCTTGTGCTGCTTTTTTCTACACTAAATGTTCCTAAATCAATAGAAAACTTACATTAAATGGTAAATAGCCACAGAAATTCAGCGTATCATTAATTTGAAAACTTTTTTTAATCTGTTCGTATGACCATAGCAACCAGACAGCCCGTGAGATAGGCGTGGGCAATACGAAATCCCGATTTTCATAAATTAACTGGATTTCCATGTAGAGTCCACACCACTAATAAAATCTCCTATGCTTACTGTGTAAAATGGACGATAATTATACGCCATTTTCTCGCTTATAAAGCAACTGGTTGCTTCAACTTTGCATTCTGTGTGAAGATTATGGTCTTGGGTTTCCTGTAAACAACAAAAAAATATAAGGTCAAGGCAAAATTTTCGAGATATGCACCGTCGAAGATACGCATGTTTGTAGATTGCCCAGGCCTAGCTTAGGTCTAAGCAATTCTAATCAATTATTTGAAGTCCCTAAAATGACTTTAAAATCATAAAAAAATGGTCAAAGAAGAAAATTTGTACTGATATTGTTTGATAATCTTCATTTAATAATCATCCGATCAAAAGTTTGGCCAACAACACCACTTTTGAAGCATTTTTATATATTTCACTTAGACGAGTGTCATCCCAACCAATTCAACAAGCCTTTCGTGGACTCTTCCATTATTTATTTAGTGGTGTGAATCCTTCATGCACTTTATATTTTTGAAATTATATTTTTTTCTGTTAGGTTGAATATACTGCAACACATTGATAGCATTGCAACCACTTAAATCAGTTTTAACAGGCTTTTGTATGACAAAGTTTGTTTGAATTATGTTTGCTATCTACTGAAGATAGCATGCTTTTCAATGGTGAAATAACGTGCACGCGATAAAAGTTGGTCACACAGTTTGTCTTTATTTCTTCAACTTTCAATGCCTTTGTAGCATGAATTGACCAGTTGTAATGATAGTAATGAATACATATTACAAATTTAGAATGTCTATAATATCCTTTTTGTGTATACTGAGATGTAACCGGGGGGGGGGGGGGGGGGGGGGGGGGGCAAGTGACACATTTAGTTGTATATGAAATTATGGGAATAGTTCAAATTAGAAGAAGAAGAAAAATTCCGGGGGTTACCTGTCCTGTATGTAAGACTCCATGACAGAGGCTGCAAGAGACACTTCATTTGCATAGAACTGGCAAATCCCTTCTTCTTTACACGCTTCTCAACCCTTAAACGAAGATCTTTGAAACAAATCAAATCCTGGGATAGGCCTAGGCCTACTGTAACACGGTTAGCCAATCTGTAATGGAATTTCAAAAAGAAAAGATATGGTATGATAATCAGGGTTTACATGTATAGATAGGCCTAACCCCTTTTCTCCCCTTCCCCTGTATACAGTATATATCCCCTCCCACCCTCTTCTCCCCACCCCTTCACCGCTAGCTAGGCACTGGCTATTACACTGCACCCTTGACTAGTCAAGTGTGAGTCTGATGATCATGATAATAACCCACGGCTATGACTAAACAGCTGGGTTTTTCATCTTTGTTTACTTCGTGTATTCGGGGAAGGGGAGGGAGGGGGTTGTTGTGGAAACAAATATTTGACCTCTATCTAATATGGGATCGTTCTATGGTGGACTTACATGAATAGGGAGACCTATTACTTTGTGCAGACAGACATGGTATCATTCCAATCCAATGTTTACATTTTGAATATCACTTGATTTGTAAAAAAGTAAGCTTATTTGAGAGTTGTCTGCATCCTCTCAAAGTTGTCTTACATACCCCTATCAGTCCTGTGTGTGAACAGACAACTTGGTCACTGTTCGATCTATCTGTTAATAAGCTTAATTACAATTTTAAAGCAGTGTAAATTGACTTTGAAAAGTAGTAGTATACTATTACTAAACCAGTGACAGTTGACTAAACCTACGTTCTTACGCGGCTGAATAGCCTGAATGAAGCAGTTTCTTGTGCTGCTTTTTTCTACACTAAATGTTCCTAAATCAATAGAAAACTTACATTAAATGGTAAATAGCCACAGAAATTCAGCGTATCATTAATTTGAAAACTTTTTTTAATCTGTTCGTATGACCATAGCAACCAGACAGCCCGTGAGATAGGCGTGGGCAATACGAAATCCCGATTTTCATAAATTAACTGGATTTCCATGTAGAGTCCACACCACTAATAAAATCTCCTATGCTTACTGTGTAAAATGGACGATAATTATACGCCATTTTCTCGCTTATAAAGCAACTGGTTGCTTCAACTTTGCATTCTGTGTGAAGATTATGGTCTTGGGTTTCCTGTAAACAACAAAAAAATATAAGGTCAAGGCAAAATTTTCGAGATATGCACCGTCGAAGATACGCATGTTTGTAGATTGCCCAGGCCTAGCTTAGGTCTAAGCAATTCTAATCAATTATTTGAAGTCCCTAAAATGACTTTAAAATCATAAAAAAATGGTCAAAGAAGAAAATTTGTACTGATATTGTTTGATAATCTTCATTTAATAATCATCCGATCAAAAGTTTGGCCAACAACACCACTTTTGAAGCATTTTTATATATTTCACTTAGACGAGTGTCATCCCAACCAATTCAACAAGCCTTTCGTGGACTCTTCCATTATTTATTTAGTGGTGTGAATCCTTCATGCACTTTATATTTTTGAAATTATATTTTTTTCTGTTAGGTTGAATATACTGCAACACATTGATAGCATTGCAACCACTTAAATCAGTTTTAACAGGCTTTTGTATGACAAAGTTTGTTTGAATTATGTTTGCTATCTACTGAAGATAGCATGCTTTTCAATGGTGAAATAACGTGCACGCGATAAAAGTTGGTCACACAGTTTGTCTTTATTTCTTCAACTTTCAATGCCTTTGTAGCATGAATTGACCAGTTGTAATGATAGTAATGAATACATATTACAAATTTAGAATGTCTATAATATCCTTTTTGTGTATACTGAGATGTAACCGGGGGGGGGGGGGGGGGGGGGGGGGGGGCAAGTGACACATTTAGTTGTATATGAAATTATGGGAATAGTTCAAATTAGAAGAAGAAGAAAAATTCCGGGGGTTACCTGTCCTGTATGTAAGACTCCATGACAGAGGCTGCAAGAGACACTTCATTTGCATAGAACTGGCAAATCCCTTCTTCTTTACACGCTTCTCAACCCTTAAACGAAGATCTTTGAAACAAATCAAATCCTGGGATAGGCCTAGGCCTACTGTAACACGGTTAGCCAATCTGTAATGGAATTTCAAAAAGAAAAGATATGGTATGATAATCAGGGTTTACATGTATAGATAGGCCTAACCCCTTTTCTCCCCTTCCCCTGTATACAGTATATATCCCCTCCCACCCTCTTCTCCCCACCCCTTCACCGCTAGCTAGGCACTGGCTATTACACTGCACCCTTGACTAGTCAAGTGTGAGTCTGATGATCATGATAATAACCCACGGCTATGACTAAACAGCTGGGTTTTTCATCTTTGTTTACTTCGTGTATTCGGGGAAGGGGAGGGAGGGGGTTGTTGTGGAAACAAATATTTGACCTCTATCTAATATGGGATCGTTCTATGGTGGACTTACATGAATAGGGAGACCTATTACTTTGTGCAGACAGACATGGTATCATTCCAATCCAATGTTTACATTTTGAATATCACTTGATTTGTAAAAAAGTAAGCTTATTTGAGAGTTGTCTGCATCCTCTCAAAGTTGTCTTACATACCCCTATCAGTCCTGTGTGTGAACAGACAACTTGGTCACTGTTCGATCTATCTGTTAATAAGCTTAATTACAATTTTAAAGCAGTGTAAATTGACTTTGAAAAGTAGTAGTATACTATTACTAAACCAGTGACAGTTGACTAAACCTACGTTCTTACGCGGCTGAATAGCCTGAATGAAGCAGTTTCTTGTGCTGCTTTTTTCTACACTAAATGTTCCTAAATCAATAGAAAACTTACATTAAATGGTAAATAGCCACAGAAATTCAGCGTATCATTAATTTGAAAACTTTTTTTAATCTGTTCGTATGACCATAGCAACCAGACAGCCCGTGAGATAGGCGTGGGCAATACGAAATCCCGATTTTCATAAATTAACTGGATTTCCATGTAGAGTCCACACCACTAATAAAATCTCCTATGCTTACTGTGTAAAATGGACGATAATTATACGCCATTTTCTCGCTTATAAAGCAACTGGTTGCTTCAACTTTGCATTCTGTGTGAAGATTATGGTCTTGGGTTTCCTGTAAACAACAAAAAAATATAAGGTCAAGGCAAAATTTTCGAGATATGCACCGTCGAAGATACGCATGTTTGTAGATTGCCCAGGCCTAGCTTAGGTCTAAGCAATTCTAATCAATTATTTGAAGTCCCTAAAATGACTTTAAAATCATAAAAAAATGGTCAAAGAAGAAAATTTGTACTGATATTGTTTGATAATCTTCATTTAATAATCATCCGATCAAAAGTTTGGCCAACAACACCACTTTTGAAGCATTTTTATATATTTCACTTAGACGAGTGTCATCCCAACCAATTCAACAAGCCTTTCGTGGACTCTTCCATTATTTATTTAGTGGTGTGAATCCTTCATGCACTTTATATTTTTGAAATTATATTTTTTTCTGTTAGGTTGAATATACTGCAACACATTGATAGCATTGCAACCACTTAAATCAGTTTTAACAGGCTTTTGTATGACAAAGTTTGTTTGAATTATGTTTGCTATCTACTGAAGATAGCATGCTTTTCAATGGTGAAATAACGTGCACGCGATAAAAGTTGGTCACACAGTTTGTCTTTATTTCTTCAACTTTCAATGCCTTTGTAGCATGAATTGACCAGTTGTAATGATAGTAATGAATACATATTACAAATTTAGAATGTCTATAATATCCTTTTTGTGTATACTGAGATGTAACCGGGGGGGGGGGGGGGGGGGGGGGGGGGGCAAGTGACACATTTAGTTGTATATGAAATTATGGGAATAGTTCAAATTAGAAGAAGAAGAAAAATTCCGGGGGTTACCTGTCCTGTATGTAAGACTCCATGACAGAGGCTGCAAGAGACACTTCATTTGCATAGAACTGGCAAATCCCTTCTTCTTTACACGCTTCTCAACCCTTAAACGAAGATCTTTGAAACAAATCAAATCCTGGGATAGGCCTAGGCCTACTGTAACACGGTTAGCCAATCTGTAATGGAATTTCAAAAAGAAAAGATATGGTATGATAATCAGGGTTTACATGTATAGATAGGCCTAACCCCTTTTCTCCCCTTCCCCTGTATACAGTATATATCCCCTCCCACCCTCTTCTCCCCACCCCTTCACCGCTAGCTAGGCACTGGCTATTACACTGCACCCTTGACTAGTCAAGTGTGAGTCTGATGATCATGATAATAACCCACGGCTATGACTAAACAGCTGGGTTTTTCATCTTTGTTTACTTCGTGTATTCGGGGAAGGGGAGGGAGGGGGTTGTTGTGGAAACAAATATTTGACCTCTATCTAATATGGGATCGTTCTATGGTGGACTTACATGAATAGGGAGACCTATTACTTTGTGCAGACAGACATGGTATCATTCCAATCCAATGTTTACATTTTGAATATCACTTGATTTGTAAAAAAGTAAGCTTATTTGAGAGTTGTCTGCATCCTCTCAAAGTTGTCTTACATACCCCTATCAGTCCTGTGTGTGAACAGACAACTTGGTCACTGTTCGATCTATCTGTTAATAAGCTTAATTACAATTTTAAAGCAGTGTAAATTGACTTTGAAAAGTAGTAGTATACTATTACTAAACCAGTGACAGTTGACTAAACCTACGTTCTTACGCGGCTGAATAGCCTGAATGAAGCAGTTTCTTGTGCTGCTTTTTTCTACACTAAATGTTCCTAAATCAATAGAAAACTTACATTAAATGGTAAATAGCCACAGAAATTCAGCGTATCATTAATTTGAAAACTTTTTTTAATCTGTTCGTATGACCATAGCAACCAGACAGCCCGTGAGATAGGCGTGGGCAATACGAAATCCCGATTTTCATAAATTAACTGGATTTCCATGTAGAGTCCACACCACTAATAAAATCTCCTATGCTTACTGTGTAAAATGGACGATAATTATACGCCATTTTCTCGCTTATAAAGCAACTGGTTGCTTCAACTTTGCATTCTGTGTGAAGATTATGGTCTTGGGTTTCCTGTAAACAACAAAAAAATATAAGGTCAAGGCAAAATTTTCGAGATATGCACCGTCGAAGATACGCATGTTTGTAGATTGCCCAGGCCTAGCTTAGGTCTAAGCAATTCTAATCAATTATTTGAAGTCCCTAAAATGACTTTAAAATCATAAAAAAATGGTCAAAGAAGAAAATTTGTACTGATATTGTTTGATAATCTTCATTTAATAATCATCCGATCAAAAGTTTGGCCAACAACACCACTTTTGAAGCATTTTTATATATTTCACTTAGACGAGTGTCATCCCAACCAATTCAACAAGCCTTTCGTGGACTCTTCCATTATTTATTTAGTGGTGTGAATCCTTCATGCACTTTATATTTTTGAAATTATATTTTTTTCTGTTAGGTTGAATATACTGCAACACATTGATAGCATTGCAACCACTTAAATCAGTTTTAACAGGCTTTTGTATGACAAAGTTTGTTTGAATTATGTTTGCTATCTACTGAAGATAGCATGCTTTTCAATGGTGAAATAACGTGCACGCGATAAAAGTTGGTCACACAGTTTGTCTTTATTTCTTCAACTTTCAATGCCTTTGTAGCATGAATTGACCAGTTGTAATGATAGTAATGAATACATATTACAAATTTAGAATGTCTATAATATCCTTTTTGTGTATACTGAGATGTAACCGGGGGGGGGGGGGGGGGGGGGGGGGGGGCAAGTGACACATTTAGTTGTATATGAAATTATGGGAATAGTTCAAATTAGAAGAAGAAGAAAAATTCCGGGGGTTACCTGTCCTGTATGTAAGACTCCATGACAGAGGCTGCAAGAGACACTTCATTTGCATAGAACTGGCAAATCCCTTCTTCTTTACACGCTTCTCAACCCTTAAACGAAGATCTTTGAAACAAATCAAATCCTGGGATAGGCCTAGGCCTACTGTAACACGGTTAGCCAATCTGTAATGGAATTTCAAAAAGAAAAGATATGGTATGATAATCAGGGTTTACATGTATAGATAGGCCTAACCCCTTTTCTCCCCTTCCCCTGTATACAGTATATATCCCCTCCCACCCTCTTCTCCCCACCCCTTCACCGCTAGCTAGGCACTGGCTATTACACTGCACCCTTGACTAGTCAAGTGTGAGTCTGATGATCATGATAATAACCCACGGCTATGACTAAACAGCTGGGTTTTTCATCTTTGTTTACTTCGTGTATTCGGGGAAGGGGAGGGAGGGGGTTGTTGTGGAAACAAATATTTGACCTCTATCTAATATGGGATCGTTCTATGGTGGACTTACATGAATAGGGAGACCTATTACTTTGTGCAGACAGACATGGTATCATTCCAATCCAATGTTTACATTTTGAATATCACTTGATTTGTAAAAAAGTAAGCTTATTTGAGAGTTGTCTGCATCCTCTCAAAGTTGTCTTACATACCCCTATCAGTCCTGTGTGTGAACAGACAACTTGGTCACTGTTCGATCTATCTGTTAATAAGCTTAATTACAATTTTAAAGCAGTGTAAATTGACTTTGAAAAGTAGTAGTATACTATTACTAAACCAGTGACAGTTGACTAAACCTACGTTCTTACGCGGCTGAATAGCCTGAATGAAGCAGTTTCTTGTGCTGCTTTTTTCTACACTAAATGTTCCTAAATCAATAGAAAACTTACATTAAATGGTAAATAGCCACAGAAATTCAGCGTATCATTAATTTGAAAACTTTTTTTAATCTGTTCGTATGACCATAGCAACCAGACAGCCCGTGAGATAGGCGTGGGCAATACGAAATCCCGATTTTCATAAATTAACTGGATTTCCATGTAGAGTCCACACCACTAATAAAATCTCCTATGCTTACTGTGTAAAATGGACGATAATTATACGCCATTTTCTCGCTTATAAAGCAACTGGTTGCTTCAACTTTGCATTCTGTGTGAAGATTATGGTCTTGGGTTTCCTGTAAACAACAAAAAAATATAAGGTCAAGGCAAAATTTTCGAGATATGCACCGTCGAAGATACGCATGTTTGTAGATTGCCCAGGCCTAGCTTAGGTCTAAGCAATTCTAATCAATTATTTGAAGTCCCTAAAATGACTTTAAAATCATAAAAAAATGGTCAAAGAAGAAAATTTGTACTGATATTGTTTGATAATCTTCATTTAATAATCATCCGATCAAAAGTTTGGCCAACAACACCACTTTTGAAGCATTTTTATATATTTCACTTAGACGAGTGTCATCCCAACCAATTCAACAAGCCTTTCGTGGACTCTTCCATTATTTATTTAGTGGTGTGAATCCTTCATGCACTTTATATTTTTGAAATTATATTTTTTTCTGTTAGGTTGAATATACTGCAACACATTGATAGCATTGCAACCACTTAAATCAGTTTTAACAGGCTTTTGTATGACAAAGTTTGTTTGAATTATGTTTGCTATCTACTGAAGATAGCATGCTTTTCAATGGTGAAATAACGTGCACGCGATAAAAGTTGGTCACACAGTTTGTCTTTATTTCTTCAACTTTCAATGCCTTTGTAGCATGAATTGACCAGTTGTAATGATAGTAATGAATACATATTACAAATTTAGAATGTCTATAATATCCTTTTTGTGTATACTGAGATGTAACCGGGGGGGGGGGGGGGGGGGGGGGGGGGGCAAGTGACACATTTAGTTGTATATGAAATTATGGGAATAGTTCAAATTAGAAGAAGAAGAAAAATTCCGGGGGTTACCTGTCCTGTATGTAAGACTCCATGACAGAGGCTGCAAGAGACACTTCATTTGCATAGAACTGGCAAATCCCTTCTTCTTTACACGCTTCTCAACCCTTAAACGAAGATCTTTGAAACAAATCAAATCCTGGGATAGGCCTAGGCCTACTGTAACACGGTTAGCCAATCTGTAATGGAATTTCAAAAAGAAAAGATATGGTATGATAATCAGGGTTTACATGTATAGATAGGCCTAACCCCTTTTCTCCCCTTCCCCTGTATACAGTATATATCCCCTCCCACCCTCTTCTCCCCACCCCTTCACCGCTAGCTAGGCACTGGCTATTACACTGCACCCTTGACTAGTCAAGTGTGAGTCTGATGATCATGATAATAACCCACGGCTATGACTAAACAGCTGGGTTTTTCATCTTTGTTTACTTCGTGTATTCGGGGAAGGGGAGGGAGGGGGTTGTTGTGGAAACAAATATTTGACCTCTATCTAATATGGGATCGTTCTATGGTGGACTTACATGAATAGGGAGACCTATTACTTTGTGCAGACAGACATGGTATCATTCCAATCCAATGTTTACATTTTGAATATCACTTGATTTGTAAAAAAGTAAGCTTATTTGAGAGTTGTCTGCATCCTCTCAAAGTTGTCTTACATACCCCTATCAGTCCTGTGTGTGAACAGACAACTTGGTCACTGTTCGATCTATCTGTTAATAAGCTTAATTACAATTTTAAAGCAGTGTAAATTGACTTTGAAAAGTAGTAGTATACTATTACTAAACCAGTGACAGTTGACTAAACCTACGTTCTTACGCGGCTGAATAGCCTGAATGAAGCAGTTTCTTGTGCTGCTTTTTTCTACACTAAATGTTCCTAAATCAATAGAAAACTTACATTAAATGGTAAATAGCCACAGAAATTCAGCGTATCATTAATTTGAAAACTTTTTTTAATCTGTTCGTATGACCATAGCAACCAGACAGCCCGTGAGATAGGCGTGGGCAATACGAAATCCCGATTTTCATAAATTAACTGGATTTCCATGTAGAGTCCACACCACTAATAAAATCTCCTATGCTTACTGTGTAAAATGGACGATAATTATACGCCATTTTCTCGCTTATAAAGCAACTGGTTGCTTCAACTTTGCATTCTGTGTGAAGATTATGGTCTTGGGTTTCCTGTAAACAACAAAAAAATATAAGGTCAAGGCAAAATTTTCGAGATATGCACCGTCGAAGATACGCATGTTTGTAGATTGCCCAGGCCTAGCTTAGGTCTAAGCAATTCTAATCAATTATTTGAAGTCCCTAAAATGACTTTAAAATCATAAAAAAATGGTCAAAGAAGAAAATTTGTACTGATATTGTTTGATAATCTTCATTTAATAATCATCCGATCAAAAGTTTGGCCAACAACACCACTTTTGAAGCATTTTTATATATTTCACTTAGACGAGTGTCATCCCAACCAATTCAACAAGCCTTTCGTGGACTCTTCCATTATTTATTTAGTGGTGTGAATCCTTCATGCACTTTATATTTTTGAAATTATATTTTTTTCTGTTAGGTTGAATATACTGCAACACATTGATAGCATTGCAACCACTTAAATCAGTTTTAACAGGCTTTTGTATGACAAAGTTTGTTTGAATTATGTTTGCTATCTACTGAAGATAGCATGCTTTTCAATGGTGAAATAACGTGCACGCGATAAAAGTTGGTCACACAGTTTGTCTTTATTTCTTCAACTTTCAATGCCTTTGTAGCATGAATTGACCAGTTGTAATGATAGTAATGAATACATATTACAAATTTAGAATGTCTATAATATCCTTTTTGTGTATACTGAGATGTAACCGGGGGGGGGGGGGGGGGGGGGGGGGGGGCAAGTGACACATTTAGTTGTATATGAAATTATGGGAATAGTTCAAATTAGAAGAAGAAGAAAAATTCCGGGGGTTACCTGTCCTGTATGTAAGACTCCATGACAGAGGCTGCAAGAGACACTTCATTTGCATAGAACTGGCAAATCCCTTCTTCTTTACACGCTTCTCAACCCTTAAACGAAGATCTTTGAAACAAATCAAATCCTGGGATAGGCCTAGGCCTACTGTAACACGGTTAGCCAATCTGTAATGGAATTTCAAAAAGAAAAGATATGGTATGATAATCAGGGTTTACATGTATAGATAGGCCTAACCCCTTTTCTCCCCTTCCCCTGTATACAGTATATATCCCCTCCCACCCTCTTCTCCCCACCCCTTCACCGCTAGCTAGGCACTGGCTATTACACTGCACCCTTGACTAGTCAAGTGTGAGTCTGATGATCATGATAATAACCCACGGCTATGACTAAACAGCTGGGTTTTTCATCTTTGTTTACTTCGTGTATTCGGGGAAGGGGAGGGAGGGGGTTGTTGTGGAAACAAATATTTGACCTCTATCTAATATGGGATCGTTCTATGGTGGACTTACATGAATAGGGAGACCTATTACTTTGTGCAGACAGACATGGTATCATTCCAATCCAATGTTTACATTTTGAATATCACTTGATTTGTAAAAAAGTAAGCTTATTTGAGAGTTGTCTGCATCCTCTCAAAGTTGTCTTACATACCCCTATCAGTCCTGTGTGTGAACAGACAACTTGGTCACTGTTCGATCTATCTGTTAATAAGCTTAATTACAATTTTAAAGCAGTGTAAATTGACTTTGAAAAGTAGTAGTATACTATTACTAAACCAGTGACAGTTGACTAAACCTACGTTCTTACGCGGCTGAATAGCCTGAATGAAGCAGTTTCTTGTGCTGCTTTTTTCTACACTAAATGTTCCTAAATCAATAGAAAACTTACATTAAATGGTAAATAGCCACAGAAATTCAGCGTATCATTAATTTGAAAACTTTTTTTAATCTGTTCGTATGACCATAGCAACCAGACAGCCCGTGAGATAGGCGTGGGCAATACGAAATCCCGATTTTCATAAATTAACTGGATTTCCATGTAGAGTCCACACCACTAATAAAATCTCCTATGCTTACTGTGTAAAATGGACGATAATTATACGCCATTTTCTCGCTTATAAAGCAACTGGTTGCTTCAACTTTGCATTCTGTGTGAAGATTATGGTCTTGGGTTTCCTGTAAACAACAAAAAAATATAAGGTCAAGGCAAAATTTTCGAGATATGCACCGTCGAAGATACGCATGTTTGTAGATTGCCCAGGCCTAGCTTAGGTCTAAGCAATTCTAATCAATTATTTGAAGTCCCTAAAATGACTTTAAAATCATAAAAAAATGGTCAAAGAAGAAAATTTGTACTGATATTGTTTGATAATCTTCATTTAATAATCATCCGATCAAAAGTTTGGCCAACAACACCACTTTTGAAGCATTTTTATATATTTCACTTAGACGAGTGTCATCCCAACCAATTCAACAAGCCTTTCGTGGACTCTTCCATTATTTATTTAGTGGTGTGAATCCTTCATGCACTTTATATTTTTGAAATTATATTTTTTTCTGTTAGGTTGAATATACTGCAACACATTGATAGCATTGCAACCACTTAAATCAGTTTTAACAGGCTTTTGTATGACAAAGTTTGTTTGAATTATGTTTGCTATCTACTGAAGATAGCATGCTTTTCAATGGTGAAATAACGTGCACGCGATAAAAGTTGGTCACACAGTTTGTCTTTATTTCTTCAACTTTCAATGCCTTTGTAGCATGAATTGACCAGTTGTAATGATAGTAATGAATACATATTACAAATTTAGAATGTCTATAATATCCTTTTTGTGTATACTGAGATGTAACCGGGGGGGGGGGGGGGGGGGGGGGGGGGGGCAAGTGACACATTTAGTTGTATATGAAATTATGGGAATAGTTCAAATTAGAAGAAGAAGAAAAATTCCGGGGGTTACCTGTCCTGTATGTAAGACTCCATGACAGAGGCTGCAAGAGACACTTCATTTGCATAGAACTGGCAAATCCCTTCTTCTTTACACGCTTCTCAACCCTTAAACGAAGATCTTTGAAACAAATCAAATCCTGGGATAGGCCTAGGCCTACTGTAACACGGTTAGCCAATCTGTAATGGAATTTCAAAAAGAAAAGATATGGTATGATAATCAGGGTTTACATGTATAGATAGGCCTAACCCCTTTTCTCCCCTTCCCCTGTATACAGTATATATCCCCTCCCACCCTCTTCTCCCCACCCCTTCACCGCTAGCTAGGCACTGGCTATTACACTGCACCCTTGACTAGTCAAGTGTGAGTCTGATGATCATGATAATAACCCACGGCTATGACTAAACAGCTGGGTTTTTCATCTTTGTTTACTTCGTGTATTCGGGGAAGGGGAGGGAGGGGGTTGTTGTGGAAACAAATATTTGACCTCTATCTAATATGGGATCGTTCTATGGTGGACTTACATGAATAGGGAGACCTATTACTTTGTGCAGACAGACATGGTATCATTCCAATCCAATGTTTACATTTTGAATATCACTTGATTTGTAAAAAAGTAAGCTTATTTGAGAGTTGTCTGCATCCTCTCAAAGTTGTCTTACATACCCCTATCAGTCCTGTGTGTGAACAGACAACTTGGTCACTGTTCGATCTATCTGTTAATAAGCTTAATTACAATTTTAAAGCAGTGTAAATTGACTTTGAAAAGTAGTAGTATACTATTACTAAACCAGTGACAGTTGACTAAACCTACGTTCTTACGCGGCTGAATAGCCTGAATGAAGCAGTTTCTTGTGCTGCTTTTTTCTACACTAAATGTTCCTAAATCAATAGAAAACTTACATTAAATGGTAAATAGCCACAGAAATTCAGCGTATCATTAATTTGAAAACTTTTTTTAATCTGTTCGTATGACCATAGCAACCAGACAGCCCGTGAGATAGGCGTGGGCAATACGAAATCCCGATTTTCATAAATTAACTGGATTTCCATGTAGAGTCCACACCACTAATAAAATCTCCTATGCTTACTGTGTAAAATGGACGATAATTATACGCCATTTTCTCGCTTATAAAGCAACTGGTTGCTTCAACTTTGCATTCTGTGTGAAGATTATGGTCTTGGGTTTCCTGTAAACAACAAAAAAATATAAGGTCAAGGCAAAATTTTCGAGATATGCACCGTCGAAGATACGCATGTTTGTAGATTGCCCAGGCCTAGCTTAGGTCTAAGCAATTCTAATCAATTATTTGAAGTCCCTAAAATGACTTTAAAATCATAAAAAAATGGTCAAAGAAGAAAATTTGTACTGATATTGTTTGATAATCTTCATTTAATAATCATCCGATCAAAAGTTTGGCCAACAACACCACTTTTGAAGCATTTTTATATATTTCACTTAGACGAGTGTCATCCCAACCAATTCAACAAGCCTTTCGTGGACTCTTCCATTATTTATTTAGTGGTGTGAATCCTTCATGCACTTTATATTTTTGAAATTATATTTTTTTCTGTTAGGTTGAATATACTGCAACACATTGATAGCATTGCAACCACTTAAATCAGTTTTAACAGGCTTTTGTATGACAAAGTTTGTTTGAATTATGTTTGCTATCTACTGAAGATAGCATGCTTTTCAATGGTGAAATAACGTGCACGCGATAAAAGTTGGTCACACAGTTTGTCTTTATTTCTTCAACTTTCAATGCCTTTGTAGCATGAATTGACCAGTTGTAATGATAGTAATGAATACATATTACAAATTTAGAATGTCTATAATATCCTTTTTGTGTATACTGAGATGTAACCGGGGGGGGGGGGGGGGGGGGGGGGGGGGGCAAGTGACACATTTAGTTGTATATGAAATTATGGGAATAGTTCAAATTAGAAGAAGAAGAAAAATTCCGGGGGTTACCTGTCCTGTATGTAAGACTCCATGACAGAGGCTGCAAGAGACACTTCATTTGCATAGAACTGGCAAATCCCTTCTTCTTTACACGCTTCTCAACCCTTAAACGAAGATCTTTGAAACAAATCAAATCCTGGGATAGGCCTAGGCCTACTGTAACACGGTTAGCCAATCTGTAATGGAATTTCAAAAAGAAAAGATATGGTATGATAATCAGGGTTTACATGTATAGATAGGCCTAACCCCTTTTCTCCCCTTCCCCTGTATACAGTATATATCCCCTCCCACCCTCTTCTCCCCACCCCTTCACCGCTAGCTAGGCACTGGCTATTACACTGCACCCTTGACTAGTCAAGTGTGAGTCTGATGATCATGATAATAACCCACGGCTATGACTAAACAGCTGGGTTTTTCATCTTTGTTTACTTCGTGTATTCGGGGAAGGGGAGGGAGGGGGTTGTTGTGGAAACAAATATTTGACCTCTATCTAATATGGGATCGTTCTATGGTGGACTTACATGAATAGGGAGACCTATTACTTTGTGCAGACAGACATGGTATCATTCCAATCCAATGTTTACATTTTGAATATCACTTGATTTGTAAAAAAGTAAGCTTATTTGAGAGTTGTCTGCATCCTCTCAAAGTTGTCTTACATACCCCTATCAGTCCTGTGTGTGAACAGACAACTTGGTCACTGTTCGATCTATCTGTTAATAAGCTTAATTACAATTTTAAAGCAGTGTAAATTGACTTTGAAAAGTAGTAGTATACTATTACTAAACCAGTGACAGTTGACTAAACCTACGTTCTTACGCGGCTGAATAGCCTGAATGAAGCAGTTTCTTGTGCTGCTTTTTTCTACACTAAATGTTCCTAAATCAATAGAAAACTTACATTAAATGGTAAATAGCCACAGAAATTCAGCGTATCATTAATTTGAAAACTTTTTTTAATCTGTTCGTATGACCATAGCAACCAGACAGCCCGTGAGATAGGCGTGGGCAATACGAAATCCCGATTTTCATAAATTAACTGGATTTCCATGTAGAGTCCACACCACTAATAAAATCTCCTATGCTTACTGTGTAAAATGGACGATAATTATACGCCATTTTCTCGCTTATAAAGCAACTGGTTGCTTCAACTTTGCATTCTGTGTGAAGATTATGGTCTTGGGTTTCCTGTAAACAACAAAAAAATATAAGGTCAAGGCAAAATTTTCGAGATATGCACCGTCGAAGATACGCATGTTTGTAGATTGCCCAGGCCTAGCTTAGGTCTAAGCAATTCTAATCAATTATTTGAAGTCCCTAAAATGACTTTAAAATCATAAAAAAATGGTCAAAGAAGAAAATTTGTACTGATATTGTTTGATAATCTTCATTTAATAATCATCCGATCAAAAGTTTGGCCAACAACACCACTTTTGAAGCATTTTTATATATTTCACTTAGACGAGTGTCATCCCAACCAATTCAACAAGCCTTTCGTGGACTCTTCCATTATTTATTTAGTGGTGTGAATCCTTCATGCACTTTATATTTTTGAAATTATATTTTTTTCTGTTAGGTTGAATATACTGCAACACATTGATAGCATTGCAACCACTTAAATCAGTTTTAACAGGCTTTTGTATGACAAAGTTTGTTTGAATTATGTTTGCTATCTACTGAAGATAGCATGCTTTTCAATGGTGAAATAACGTGCACGCGATAAAAGTTGGTCACACAGTTTGTCTTTATTTCTTCAACTTTCAATGCCTTTGTAGCATGAATTGACCAGTTGTAATGATAGTAATGAATACATATTACAAATTTAGAATGTCTATAATATCCTTTTTGTGTATACTGAGATGTAAC
>JAYJML010000174.1:50569-78100 GCA_035610835.1 Ophiura sarsii | reverse complement strand
TTGACTGTTTCTGGCTCGATTTGGGCATTGTATCATCAAATTTTGAATCTATATTTGAATTTATAAAATTATCAGGTATGGAGTTAACCACATGTAATTGTAAAGTACTTGAACTGGTTGCTTTCCATGTATGGCATAATAGAGAAAAGATAAACTTTCGTCTGGGACAGATGGTCAAAACATTAAATCATTGGACTGAGGATTTACCTAGTCCCAATGGTGACTACCTAGGAGACCTTTGGAAATTGACTCGAATCAGGTTAAGTCATTGACCCTGATTATTAACGATAACAGGGTCGCCAGTTAATTCAGGACAAATATAGCGATTTGACGATGATCTCACCCTGCAGAAATGATTAACTCTAAAACAAACACTCATCAGTTCCAACACCATCTGAATGCTTTAGATGATTGGTGTAAGGTAAACGATATGCTGCCTAAGCCAACCGAATGTCATGTTTTGCCCATACATTTTTTGAAAAACCCTGTCCAGCTTCCACAACTTTCTCTTGGTGGTGAGGTCCTGCAAGTTGTCGATCACATGAAATTACTTGGTCTTGAAATCCAAAACAATCTGGGATGGAACATCCAAGTCAAAAACATGATATCTTGTGCGAGTAGACGACTATTTATATTGTATGCTCTTCGCAAACATGCTGCCCCAGTTGAGGACATGCTGACCATTTTTCAAACCTATATCCGACCAATTTTGGAATATGCTTGTGCTGTCTGGCATCTTGCGCTTACTAAAAAAATCAAAGCTACCAGATTGAAAGGATTCAAAAACGCACTTGCAAAATCATCATTGGTAACAACTATCAAGACAACTCAACATCACCAGTCTTGCCGATCGCAGGGAAGAATCAGTTTTGAAGTTTGGTCAGCAGGTCCTCAACTCTGAAAGACATCGCCCCCTTCTCCCAGAGAAGAGATCCAATAACCACAACCTCCGTCACAGCAACATATTTCCTCAACCATTGTGCAATACCAAAAATCCACCATCCCTTACATCATAAAAAAGGCGGTTCTCGAACCACTAGTCTCGCCTTCTTTCGCGACCGCTTTCTTGTGCGATCTATTGTAGGAATTAATTCTGAACTGCTCATATTTTATTTCATTTCATTTCAGTTTTTTTTATTTTAGTTTATTTTAATTTAATTTGATTTGATTTGATATTTTTCAGTATTTAATTTAATGGAATGTAATTTAATTTAATTTAATTTAATTTAATTTTTAATTTTTTTTATTTATTATTATTTTATTTTTTTATTTCTTATTTCATTTTATTTTATTTTATTTTATTTTTTATTGATTTGATGTTTCAGTATTTTATTTTATTTTATTTTATTTTATTTTATTTTATTTCTTATTTTATTTCATTTCTTATTTTATTTTATTTTATGTTATTTCTTATTTTATTTTATTTTTTATTTTATTTTATTTTTTAAATTATTTTATTTTATTTTTAATTTAATTTACTTTTATTTTATTTTTTTATTTTTAAATTTATTTTTTGGTGGTGTGCAACCTATTAATTAATTTATTTATTTATTTATTTATTTATTTATGTATTTAATTATTTATTTATTTATTTATTTCGATTTGATGTATTTATTTTATTTATTTTTTATTTATTTTTTTTAATTTAATTTTTAATTTTTTATTTTTATTTTTTTTAATTAAATATTTTTTTTAATTATTATTATTATTATTATTATTTTTTTTAATTAAATATTTTTATTTTTTTTAATTAAATATTTTTTTTAATTATTATTATTATTATTATTATTTTTTATTTTTTTTTTATTATTTTTTTTAACTTTTGAAATCAAGAAAAATTGAAGTTCCTAGCTGGGCGCGAACTCGCAACTTTTCTAACAACCAATGATTCTAAATCCAGCGCTTAGTCCACTAGGCCATCACGCCACACGAAATTTGGAGAGTGCAATATTACTTATAAAGTACACTGGTTCCCTGAGCCCTTTGCTCCGATCCGGAAAAATCTCCGCTAACCATTAGGGGGCTATCATTTTCTTCGGGAGGGGGGGGGTCACAAATATGTCAATGGCTGTTGTTAATAAATTTATAACCCCCCCTATCCGATACAAAATAATTTTATGACCCCCCCCCCCCCGACCTATCGAAGTTAGATTTTTAAATGACTAAAATAGCAAATAATGAAAAATAAACAGGAAAGGTGTTGTAAATATGTACATTTATAAGGGATATGCTTAGATAAATGCGCGCGAAGCGCGAAAAAAATTGCCGTTTTGAAATTTTAGAATCTGAATTGCTACACAAAACTATAACCCCCCCTATTTTAGATTTTAAAAAATTATGACCCCCCCCCACCATATTTGTGGCCCCCCCCCTCCCGAAGAAAATGACAGCCCCCTTAGTGTCGGGCCGTGTGTGTAGACTGAATCCCTCCTAACATGGCGCACGGACGCGAAGCTGTGCTGTGTTGAAGACTGAAGAACAAGCAGCGCGAACGGTGCCGGGGTTTTTGCGGTTCTGCGCGATATGCGCCTGATGGCATTACACTGCGACATCCGCGACCATTGTGTTATCGTGCGCGTTTAATTTCAAGATGCGCTACCTGTACACGCACAGCCGCCGCTGGTCTTGTTTGGCGAGCGGGAATCACTCAATTAACATGTGTTTGTTGCAGGCTTGGTTTGTTGTCATAAAATGACAATGTTGTTGTGTGTAGAAGAGTTGATCAAATACGAACGAACGTTCTCATTCATCATGGGCAAAACATTCTATACATTATTTATTCGGAATTGACTTATTTTGTCCACTTTCGGAAATGTAGGTGTGTAATTGTTGAGCAGGTTTGTTGGTATTAATCTGATAATATCTCTCGTCGATTTATCAATGAAATTCATGGTAATTTCTCTCTTTGGAAAATATAGAAGCCCGGTATAGAAGCATCCCTGATAGCACACTGAAGTCGGCCCGACGTCGCGATATAGTCGGCAGTTGAAGTCGGCCGGACGTTGGCTCTACAGTCGGCTGCTCACGCGGCCTACGTCGGGCCGACGACGTCCAATGGAGGTTGTGCCGACCTCGGGCCGACTTCCAGCTGACGCTGACCTGCCGACTGCAATGCACCGTCGGCCCGACCATATATAAGCAACGTCAGGCCGCGGTCCGTTGGACGAGTACCTCCGACTAATTGCCGACTTTGGGCCGACTATTTTCCTACGGTTTTAAGCTACGCTAGCGCTAAGCCGCGGTCCGTTGGACGTACTTCCGACTTATTGCCGACTTGTTTCCTACAGTTATTTTGACACAAAAGAAAATGTACACCTATAAATCGACACTACAAAATATATACTAAAACAATCATATTTTCCCATTTTTTTATTCGGAACAAATCTGGAAAAACGACATACTGTCGTCTGCAGTCGTCTTCCGCGTGGAAAGTATGAACAACTATCACAAAACTATCACAATATGAGTAACGTAAAATCTCGTTTTTGAACAAACTACCTTGACTCTTTCCACGCAAATTAATGATGGATATTTTTGAAAAATTCGCCCGACCATTTTCCGACTAATTGCCGACTTTCGCTATGGTCAGTTGAACCATTCTCCGACTAATTGCAGACTTTCTGCCGACTTTAGCTATGGTCAGTTGAACCATCTCCGACTAATTGCCGACCGTTCTGCCGACTTAAGCTATAGTTATTTTTAATGAAAAAGAAAACGTACCATACCGTAACAAATCTCATCTCTTTTAATTATTACCAGCTATTCAGAATCTATTTTGATGCAAAACGTACCGAAACAAATCTCATCTCCTTGGATGATTCTCAGCTATTCCTCACGATGACTTGCAATTCAATTCCAATAACATCTGTGACCATGCAGTGTCGGCGTATGCTGAAAAATCACGATGTACAAGACATATCCGCGATTTCTGATATCGGGATTTCTGATACCCGGAAATCGCGGGTATCCCATGCAACATCGGAAAATGCACTTCATGTGTTGAATATATTGCGATGCTGCATTATTTCCCCATCAAAATCTACCATCAAATACCATCATCTTCGCTGAATTGACATATAATTCCTTCAATTCATTTGAGAACAACACGAAGTATCGCTAACGTGTGCTACAAAATGGCGACCAACTGCACGTGGTAAAGTGAGTGTATGATTTGATACGCGTAATTCGTTAATTTTAATATTTATTCAATCATCAATTTGAACTTAAAATTGTTGCAGATGAAAACATCTATGTCTAAATCAACAGTAATTTATTTATTACAATTATATCTTTCTCAATTATGTAGGTGACAACATTATTACAATTATGAATTATTGAATATTTGTCTTTATAAAAAAATACGTATAGCAAGTTACCCTATCGTTGGACGTAGTTCCGACGTCGGCAAAACGTCAGTACCCCGACGAGACTTTCAGTGTATTTTTGCAACGTGGCGACCAACTGCACGTGGTAAAGTGAGTGTATGATTTGATACGCGTAATTCGTTAATTTTAATATTTATTCAATCATCAAATTGATCTTAAAATTGTTGCAGATGAAAACAATGATTATCTAAATCATCAGTAATTTATTTATTACAATTATATCTTTCTCAATTATGTAGGCGACAAAAGTATTACAATTTTGAATAATTGAATATTTGTCTTTATAAAAAATAATACGTATAGCAAGTTAACCTATCGTTGGAGGTAGTTCCGACGTCGGCAAAACGTCAGTACCCCGACGAGACTTTCAGTGTATTTTTGCAACGTCGGCTCAACGTCCATATGACGTCTTAATGTGGACGTCCTTTTCAAACAGTCCACCCGACGTCCAGCCGACTTCAACATAAGGACGCCGACCTTTCCCCGACGTCGACTACCATTCCCCGACGTCGGGCCGACTTCAGTGTGCTATCAGGGATGCATGACCGCGATGGATTATAAAATGTTTCGTATAGTGACCGTTCATTAGGCCAAATACAAAATAACATGTTTCACGTCCCATAAGGTTTATCGTAGATAGAAAAAAAGCCATTGATTATCCTATTCTGATGCATTGTGGGTTCGCAAACGGAGCAGATTTGCACCCGCAATCCACCCACAATGCATCAGAATAGGATAATCAATGGCTTTTTTTCTATCTACGATAAACCTTATGGCCATACTGCTTCCTTTTTTGAAGATTTTGCCATTTTATTTTTATTTTGCATACTTTCAGCAGAGAGATGTTATAATACTATACACCTCCCTGCTTTCAGTAAACCTATCCTAAAATCCTAGGCTTAAGGATTAAGGCGGAGTTCCTTTAGTATTATACCCCAACCACTGCATGTCTTCAATTACCCGGCTGGTTTGGTGTTTACACCCCCCCCCCCCCCCCCCCCCCCCCCGAACCAAGAAATAAAACGAGCCTCATGCTCTTCAAGTTTTGCAACCAATCATGCAATACCACACTGGTACTGCCACTGGGGATTGTTTATGTTTACTAAAAATAATTTTAAAAAAGTGCCCTCATCCTCCTTTTTTTCTTCAAAAGTTAGGACGAGAAACGCCGTTGTATTCGTCTGTACAGTGTGAGTGTACGAGAAACTAGGTGTTTTTTTATTTGGCCTAATATAGCTTTGCAAATTTTATCCGGGACGTACAAATTGCCGATGTGATGTCCATGTGTACGGTCCCCGCAGGGCGGGGCACCATTTTGTGTACGTCCTCGCTACAGTCCCGGCCATAACCGGGACAAAGTGTACAGCGGCGTATAGTCCGAGCCCCCCCCCCCCTAGCCGTGACGCGACTTTTTTTGGCCAAACACTGTATGCATGTACTATCAGTTTCATCATGTCTGTATGCATTTCATCATGTACATGTATACTATACGCTTTATTCCGTCAAGGTATCAAATGTTGTTTATGGTAAATAATATCGCAGCCGGGACAAAGTGTACACTCCGGCTACTACTGTCCCTGTGTATACATTTTGTGTACCTTATTAGCATACGCTTCACAAATCCCTATGTATGTGTACACCCCGGCTACGCCCGGGATATACATTTGTATGACCCTAGTGCCCGGCCAATTCCCGCCTTATTTTTTCAGTGATGTACGTCCCCGCTACATGCCCCGGCTAGCGGGGGCACCTTTTGTATGTCCCCGGTACACGCCCCCGAATAGCCGGGCAACGTTTTTGTACGTTTGGGTACGGTCCCCGCATGCGGCCAGGGATGCAATTGATAAGTGCATTAGTGTGCAAAAGGTGCATGTTTCATGGACTATCAGAGTGAGATCATGCGATGCTCTGCATGTACTGTTCAAAAGATGTCATGAACACTATACTCTATTTGGCTTCCTCTGGACAGCGACGTAATTTAACAGACACAGCTTTTACGCATGCGTATGTATCTTCCGTATTATACAACAGCGCTTCGAGAAGGCGCACATGTTATTTGCTGCAATTAGTAGAATGCGCAGTTTACATCACTGTCTCATGATGGCCAAATAGACTATGTAGAGTGAGATGCATAGATAAAACAATCAACACAATTTTAGGGACCTCCCTAGGGCCTAGGCCTAGTAGGCCTACAGCAAACCCATTCGTTAGTGCTACTCGGACGTTAGTGCATACACACGAGCGTTGAAAGACGGAAGATGCATACGCGTGAGTGCGCAAATGTTGCGATTTTGGCATACGCAAGCGTCACACATTCAATGACATTGCGCAAAAGTAATCCGAGCGTATAGGCGTAAATAAGCGCAATTTTAGTAAATGCAAGCGTCACACATTCAATGACATTGCGACATTGCGCAAAAGTAATCCGAGCGTATAGGCGTAAATAAGTGTGATTTTGGTAAACGCAAGCGTCACACATTCAATGACATTGTTCCATTGCGCAAAAGTAATCCAAGCGTATAGGCATAAATAAGCGCAATTTTGGCAAACGCAAGCTTCACACATATAATGACACTGCAACATTCCGCGGGATATTGTGCCATGCGAGTATGTTGCACGCAAAGCTCGTTTGAATTCATTGGCTGCTGTAGGCTAAACAGGTTTCGACAATTTGGAACTGTCTGAACTATTATAGGCCTACGGCTATATCATTCCAGAATTAAAGAATGACAAATAAGGCCTACCCTATTAATTTTTAACTAGTTCATTTTTATCGTGACCCATCTATTTTATACCTAGCTTTATTTAAAAGCTTACAGCTAGTACACTGCAGTCCTGCTTTAATTATAAAGCCTAGTACACTGCAGTCCTACATTAATTATAATTATATATTAAAAGGCTGTTACACTATTTATGAATCAATTACTTTTTAGGCTATTAGGTACCTAATAGTACGGTTTTGCAGTTTGATTTTATTGTGTCAGTTTGGTGATCAACAAATTAAAAATCAAATCCGAGAAGCAAGACTGCAATCTCAGGATACACATGCCTAATACCTCTATACTCAACATGACATACAAGGTATCCAACGTATTTGTTGAAACTTTCTCACGAAAGATTAATTAATTGATTAAAGTATTAATTAGTCATTATAGTAGACTATAAAAAAATAGTAGTAGTACTAGTAGTATGGATTGGTTGGATGTCATGTATTTTATGATTTCGATCCCCGATTTGATCGTCCCGTTTGTTGTTGTTTTTGTCATGATGAAATTAACTGTTGACTCGCCTGAGAACTGCAAACAATCCAGTCAATTTCAAACACAAATCAAACATGAAAGTTATCTTTTTCGGTCTTTATAATAAATGTGTAAACTAATTTCCCACGCCACAATTTCACAACAAATGCTGAAATGCATCACTCGCTGAATCAGCTGTTATGTTATGTTATTATTGTGCATGTAAATTGTATTGTTGTAGCCTGTGAGTGTGTAGGCCTACTTCATGACGGTGACGGAATATAAATTAACCAAAATACCTACCTGAAATATGTCCAAAACTTGAATCAAAGCTTCTTTTAATGCTGATAGCACGATAAGTTAAACCACATTTGAGTATAAACAAAGTCGAGTGTTTAAAAATGTTTGGAGATTTGACAGTCCTGCGGTATACAAATGTTCGTGAAACCATCCATGTCGACACGCCTACGGGGCGGTCAATCGTATAAATTATCATTATTATCGGTTCTCTGCACGATATTTTCACGATATTATAATTTCGTTAATCTGTATTGGTGGTAAAACGGCTTTTATTACTCTGTATTTCCCCAAGAGCCGATAGCTGGACGATGCTAACTGTTTGTCAGTCTGTGCGTATTACAATACAAAAGTACGCGGATGTTAAAAGTACGCGGATCGGGGTGTGGAGAAAGTCCACACCAAAAGTCCGGCACGAAAAAAAACGGTAATGGAGCCAGTCCCCTCAACAAGGCCAACGCATGCGCACAAAGGATAATGCGGGCCGCCGTTGGGGGGACTGGTGGAGATAGTCTACCGTGTGTGTGGAAGACCATAAGCGCAGGGAACCAGCGTACTTATAAAGCAAACAGATATTCTCCCACTATTGCGCCACGTAGTAGTTTTTATACATCGCGATCGTGGATTGAGTGATTGAGTGAAATTTTCGGCCAGTTTTTCATGGATTTTTGTGATTTTTCGTGATTTTTGGTCATTGAAAATTTAATCAGCAAAGGAATACATCACTCCCTTTCCGTTCACCAATTCCCATCAAGATAGGCCTTATGGATCTCCAGATAACGTGTCTCGCAAGTCGGACAGACAGACAGACAGACAGACAGACAGACAGACAGACAGACAAAATAGTGGTAACTAAGTCTCTTTCTGAACATAGTTCAGGCGAGACAAAAAGCTCAATGGCGTTTTGGATGATTAATGTATTTTGCTGATGTCTGTATTTCGTTGCAATATTTGTATGCCTGTATTTTCAATATATTTTTATTGTATTAAGGGGCGATATCCAAACGCTACAGTGATTTTAAATCATTTTTCTATCGATTTTACAACGATATTCCAACGGTATTTCGTTCTATTGTTAAAAGCATCGGAAAAAGATCGGTGATTAACTAGAAACCTCTCTACTTATCTGGCGTTAACAATAAAACTATTGTAGTACTCTCGATGGCCCAATTAGTGAAGCAGACACATGAAAGCGCGAGGAAGATTGTATTATTAAGCTGACCAGTGTTCACCCGACCCCTGTTGTGACGTAGAGAGCGACCCATTTGCCAGATTGTACACCTCACTTATAAAACTGTATTGTACATTTTACGGACATAAATTATGCTAATGAGCTCATTAAATGACGTCACTCGCATCATCGGGTTTTCCCGATGATTGAAATACGTTGATTGAAATTCTAGGTCGAGTAAAATGATGTTCTTATTTGTTGTCTGTGAGCTTTTGTGAATTTTTTCCCGTATTGAGTATTTTTTTATTGAAAATAGACAGTTCAAATTAAACGCTGGTTCCAAGTTCAACTGACAGCACATGTATTAATGGCGACAGCAACGGCAATATGCAGGCAACATTTGAGAAAAAACGATGCCCGACTTTGCAAGAAAGTGTACGGGGAAGTGTACGGGTGAACATGACAAACCAAAACAGCCTAGTAAATAATCACCTCCGTGGCGCAATTGGTTAGCGCGTTCGGCTGTTAACCGAAAGGTTGGTGGTTCGAGTCCAGCCGGGGGCGTTGTTACTTTTTGCATTTAATGCAGATCGACAAATCACAGTAAAATATAATATTGACAAAATCACAGACCACTTACAAGACTAGTTCTCAAGACCTATTTTTTGGGAAAAAAAATCAGTTCCTAATACCCTATTTTTCGTCATAAAATCCACTCAGTTCAGTTCTTTAGCCCCCTTTTTGGGTGGGCGGCACACCCCTACCCCAAAAAATGTTGAGTGCCCCCCCCCCCCCGGGGTACAAGTGCCAGGTTTTATCATGGCAGGTGATAGAGGCTAATCGCGACACTCCTCAAACCCCGACTCAAACGATATGTTTGTAGCCGCCTATTCATTGCTAGGCTTATCGTAATCCACTCGTTAACGTCATAAGAATAATCATCCTTGATGTGGCCTTTAAAGACTATTGTTCAGCCGTGGATGATTTTAGAGTAAGCAGTACAAGCAGGGAGGTGTCAATGACACCTCCCTGGTACAAGCATGGATAATGTTATCATTGAATACTAAACAATAGGCCTATGGGAGCCATTAAACATACAACGTGTTATTGTTTTCTGGTATAGGCATAATGTGTGTAATCAAGTAGCATTATGAATCTTACTCCCCTAAATAGTGTCATTTTTCTGCGTTTTTAGACTATTTAAGAATGTTGCATACACTCTGAACGTGACCTAATAAATAATAAATAAATAATAAATATGAAGAAATTAAGTAATTAATGTAAATAAATAATATATAGATTAATAATTATATCAATAAAATAGTATATTAAGGCCTATTTATAATTAATTGATTGATAAATAATTAAATAAACATCAACAATTAAGAAAGTAAATACAAAATAAATAAATAACGTTAAAATTATGTCAATATAAATGAAAACCCCGAATGGACGTATAATGAGAGAACAATAATAAATATTATATTTTGGCATACTTAAAACCCTAACCGACCTCTACCCAGACTCCACTGCTCTAAGTATAGAGCACAAGGAATATAAACCGCCACAAAGATTCGAACGTACGGCCTGCTGATTGAGAGTCCTAATCTTAACCAACTGAGCTATTGCAGTTTTCCTGAAATCCTCAGCGCTTTATACCCAAATATAGTTCTCATTCAACTATTCCCTAAATACACACGGATTTTTCAACACGGTGTTGTTGTCTATAAAATGAGTCTATGATTTATTAGATTTAACGAATAACAAATCCCGTACTTTGTGAACCGATTCTTAAAGGGGCGTGTACATCTCAAGTGTTTGTCCTGGACAAAAATCACATGACTCGCTTCGCTCCCAAGTCCTCGCGTGCCCGGCAAAAAGCCCATGATGCAATACTAAGTCGTAAAAGTGTGCACATAAATCGACAAAATGCTGTACAAACGAAATATAATATATCTAGAATTGTTTCAAAAAGTAGTGTTATTCGTTACATTTAAATCAGAATTACTTTCTTTAACAGTAAATAATCAACTTTTGAACGAGAAACTATCTTAAAACTACAAAGATTAAGAAATATAAAGCATTTTAAACATCCAATTTAGAGAAGAGTGGTATGTTGAACCATATTACTGTTGTTTGTTATTGCGTTCACATAGCGCATAGTTGGCTCAGCGGTAGAGCATTGGACTAGTAAACCGGAGGTCGTGGGTTCGACTCCTATCACGTCTTGAAATTTTATTTTAATCGTTTATATACATTTTTTATTAGTTTTCGATATTGTTTATCATTTCGTATAATTATTCATTATTGTTCAATTATAGTTTATTTTGGAATGTGGAATTATTTACGATTTCATTTTAATTTTCCACCGACTGTTTAGTGTGCAAGGCATCATTAAATGTGAATGAACCGCGGTATACCACCGAACTGTCCTACTCCTATGCAACATGCCAATACAATAGAAACTCGTTGTGTGTTATTATCGATTGAGCTAAACTTGTAAAGTAAATGCCAGCCGTTATGTAATACAAATCAATGTGCCTGTATTATTATTATTGAAATAATGTTTCGGTGGTGTAGGAAATAGGAAAATCGATTCAAGGACATGAGCCGACTGGCTTCTTATTTACATAACAATTGGCCTTTGCAGATCATGTTCATAGACTAGCTAGGGGCCATTCAATGTAGGCCTAGGAGTAGTAAACACAATTATATTTACAGGACATTCTTTATCGCAGTGAAATTGCAAAAGAAAAAAATATCATTCAACATTCAATAAATATAGCGAACGATAAGCAATCCTGTCAATTTATAAAAACAAACAGTGTAATAACAAAACAGAAAAGAAAACCATCCCCATCCGCAGGATTCGAACCACTGACCTCATGATTGTGAAGCCGGCGCTTTGACGTTTGAGCTAATGAAGGCTATACATAAACGTTTTGAAGAAAAACATTACATAGGGTTCAAAATACAAATATCTCTTAAATCGGAGGCTAAAATCGAAAGGACAAAAGTCGGAAACAATACCCTCTCTAAACTAATGACTTGGATTATATATTGTATAATACATAGGTATTATATTGTATAAGGTCACGTTTTTTAACCTGGGGTACATTTGTGTTACATGGGTATATTTCATGAAATTTCCTCCTTTTGCAGTTTCAGTAGAATATATCAAAATGTTTACATCTAAAGGGTATGAAACCATATATATTTAGAATGCTTATAACCTAAGGATTGTAAATATGCGAACTAGAAATCTACAGGGTGACCTAACATTATACAGGGTGTAACAATTGAAGTTTTATACAAAATGATGATTTACTTTTTTTCTTCCACTGTCTATATGCAGGAGCTATATGAAGGCTAGGGATGTTTTTATTGTGTTTGAGTAAATTACCCATCCAGCCATATGCAACATTAATTGGCCAGCTTATTAGGAAATATATATACAGGGTGGTCAAAATACGCAATTTCAAATACTGAAAAACCCCACTAAATTAGACAAGTGATCAAATATATTGCAATGAGCCTAAAAGAGATACAGTTGTGATCAGGTTTGAGTGTTAGCATTAAGGTAAATCATCACCATGACATTAAAAAGTACTGTTTCGCGTGATAATTTAATATACAGGGTGGTTCATCCACAGATTTCAAAATTAATTAATTAGCTTAATTAATACTTTAAGTAAATGGTGTAAAGCATGCTTATATCATTTAGAACCAAGATGACATCAAGCCTAAGTATAAGAAAGCTATAAATTACAGGACAGCACTCCATTTTCACCCATATATTACACAGCATTTCCTTCCTCCTCCTCAACCACCCCCGACTAATCATACTTAACGAGCTATATTAATCAAATCGAAAGTGATAACAAGAAATCCTCTTCAGATTATTAAAGGGTATTAAATTATCTTTAAAATAAGCCCAAACATAAGTCAATCTGATAGAGGGTTACAAAAATACCAAAGCCTAAAGACAAAAATTCCATTTGCACCTAAAATTACACAGCTATCCCTACTCCTCCTCCACTTCCTCCTCCTCCACTTCCTCAACCACCCCCGACTAATTATGCTTAATGAGCCGTATTAATTAAATCATAAGAGATAGGTTTTTTTTCTTTTCAGATTATTTAAGGGTATTAAATTGCCTTTAAAACAAGCCGAAACACAAGTCAATCTGATAGAGGGTTACATAAATACAAAAGATTAAAGACCAAAAAAAAAAAAAATGTAACAAAACCACCTTTTATGGGTGCCCAGGTTAAAAAACGTGACAATAATACTTTCAAACACGATGGTCAATATATTACGCCCCCTCCGTCATCACCCATCCATTGTACAAATATGTTACGTGACCTATCGCCAAAATGTTTTCAGCATTGATTTCAATGGAATGTAGGGGGAAATGGGCTACTTTCACAAGATCTTGGCAATACTGCGCCAAACAATAGATGAATAGAGTGATGGAGCGGTAGCTGAATTCATATTTCTAGATGACCAGATACATTGATCGGCGGTGAACGTAAACATTTTATGATCGGATTTAAAAAGCTTATAAATAGTATTTCTTAAAGAATATAACACAACCTTCCTCGCGCTTTGATGTGTCTGCTTCACTAATTGAGTCATCGAGAGTACTACAATAGTTCTATTGTTAACGCCAGATAAGTAGAGAGGTTTCTAGTTAATCACCGATCTTTTGCCGATGCTTTTAACAATAGAACGAAATACCGTTGGAATATCGTTGTAAAATCGATAGAAAAATGATTTAAAATCACTGTAGAGTTTGGATATCGCCCCTAAGCTGTTGTGCATTGTAAAGCCGGCTTTTTCAGCTCATGCTGCCTGCTGGCTATTTTTTATAAATAAATAAATAGTATTTCCATACAAAATTGCTTGAACTGACTCACTTAAAAGTGCTAATATACCGGGTGGTTCAAAAAAAAGTTGACCCAAGTTCAAAGTAATTTTTCAACAACATTTAAAGTTTCAGAAAATTTCTGTTTACTTACCCTTATGAAAATCGCAACCTTTATCGCAATCAATTCTGCTACCTTGCGCAACTTTGCGCAAGATAACCTTGCGCGCAAGATAACCTTGCGCAACCTTAAATGTGGAAAAATACAACCTTGCGCAACCCTGCGCAAGGTTAAATTTGGAACATTACAACCTTGCGCAAGGTTAAATTTGGAAAAATACAACCTTGCGCAACCTTGCACAAGGTTAAATTTGGAACATTACAACCTTGCGCAAGGTTAAATTTGGAAAAATGCAACCTTGCGCAACCTTGCAATATGTCAGTTGGCGGTGTAACCTTAAGTTTGCATCTCAACCAAGCACAAGGTTGCGCAAGCAACTGGTTAAAATTGGAAAAATATAACCTTGTGCAACCTTCCAGAAACATCTAAAGCTTGCGCAACCTGTTCGCAACAGCTAGTGCTGCAAGGTTGTGCAAGCACAAGGTTGCGCAAGCAACTGGTTAAAATTGGAACAATATAACCTTGCGCAACCTTGCAGAAACATCTAAAGCTTGCGCAACCTGCCGCAACCAGCTAGTTGTGCAAGGTTGCGCAAGCAACTGGTTAATTTTGGAACATTATAACCTTGCGCAACCTTGCAGAAACATCTAAAGCTTGCGCAACCTGCCACAACCAGCTAGTGGTGCACGGTTGCGCAAGCAACTGGTTAAATGAGGAACATTATAACCTTGCGCAACCTTGCAGAAACATCTAAAGCTTGTGCAACCTGCCGCAACCAGCTAGTGGTGCAAGGTTGCGCAAGCAACTGGTTAAATTTGGAACATTATAACCTTGCGCAACCTTGCAGAAACATCTAAAGCTTGCGCAACCTGCTGCAACCAGGTAGTGGTGCAAGGTTGCGCAAGCAACTGGTTAAATTTGGAACATTATAACCTTGCGCAACCTTGCAGAAACATAAAGCTTGCGCAACCTGCCGCAACCAGCTAGTGGTGCAAGGTTGCGCAAGCAACTGGTTAAATTTGGAAAAATATAACCTTGCGCAACCTTGCAGAAACATCTAAAGCTTGCGCAACCTGTTTGCAACCAGCTAGCAACCACCAAAAACGTGCGTCAAAATTCGGAACCAATACCAAAATAAGCTTATATGTTTTAAACTTACTATTCTTCAGCATTTTTATCTGCAACATCAGTTTCCTTCAAAGATTAGAATATGATTCACAACTTGTTTTTCTAGCATACCTCATTTTCATTATGAAATTGATAATACAAAGTATGGGTACAATTAATCATCAAAGTCACTACAATTTTAGTAAAGGTTACAATGACAGCAATGTTTATTTCACATGTTTGACCTTTTGACCTGACCTTTGAACATAAAGAGAAACCTTGCGCAACCAGTTTGGTGTTTCTGAAGAGGTTGCGGGAGCTTGCGCAACCAGTTTGGTACTTCTGAGAAGGTTGCGCAACCATCCGCAACCAGTTTGGTTCTTCTGAACTGGTTGCAGGAGCTTGCGCAACCAGTTTGGGAATTCTGAGAAGGTTGCGCAACCATCCGCAACCAGTTTGGTTCTTCTGAACTGGTTGCAGGAGCTTGCGCAACCAGTTTGGTAATTCTGAGAAGGTTGCGCAACCTTGCAGCAACCATCCGCAACCAGTTTGGTTCTTCTGAACTGGTTGCAGCAACCTTGCACAACCAGTTTGGTTTTTCTGAGAAGGTTGCGCAACCTTGCAGCAATCATCCACAACCTTGCGCAACCTTGCGACAACGTCTGCAACCTTGCGACAACCTTGCGCAACCTGGTACCATCTTGCTGCAACCAAATTTTGGTGATTGCATTTTCGTAAGGGTAGTCTTGATCAGCAGTAAGTTTTGAAATTATCCTGATTTACATTTATCTTGGTTGGTTCTTCAGATATGGTTCATTACAGAAAGCATGCACAAAACTGCCTTGGTCACAGGAGCGTCCTTTAGTAGAGATGGAATGCACAAAGTGGACTTACACACGATTGGTCACAAATTGTAAAAATAAGAGAAAAAGAAAAAGGAGACATCTGAAACATCTGTCTGGTGCTTGACATTACCTACCTATACGTATCTACGTTTTTTGTTGAATGTGAATGGCACATAAGCATTGAGATTGGGGGATAATTTGTCATGGCGGGCTTTTCAATTCTGTAACTAGAGCATGCTGTTTTGTTTAAGACAAAAACTAAATGACGCTCCCGTGGACAAGTCAGTTTTGTACATGTTTTCTGTAATGAACCATATCTGAAGAACCAAACAAGCTAAACATGCCATCTTTTCAGGATAATTTCAAACCTTACTGCTGATTAAGACAAAGTAAAAACAAATTCTTTGAAACTTTAAATGTGGTTGAAAATTTACTTTGAACTTGGGTCAACTTTTTTTTGAACCACCCGGTACGTACAAAAATGGGGGCACCCAAAAATGTATGATCAAAGGCAATAAGAAATCGCTGTGCATTTTCATATATCATTGCCTACGGTGTGCACTTCAAAATGTCATTGCCTTGGGAAGTAAATGGACTTTATATTCCCACCTTTTCTACATGTTCTTCTGGTTTCCAGCATCCTTCTGGATCGATGTAGTTCACCCTGAATGTGAGAGGTCCCTGGTCTTGCCATTTAACCAGTAATGGTTTTCGTGGTCCACATTTCATACAACCGTCTTCTTCTTCATCAGTTTTAATGCTCTTTGAAAAGATATGGAATGAAAACAGATAAGTCAAACTAAACTGTTGAAAGAAATTTAGGCAAGTGTTGTGACCAAGTCACTAATGCACTTATCAATTGCAAGCCCGGCCCCTGGGGACCCGCGACATGGCGGGGACTACTTTACATGAATGTACAAAAAATGGTGCCCGGATGCGGGGGAGTGTTTGGGGACGTACAAACTGTGCCCCCGCTAGCCGGGCGTGTAGCGGGACATGACATACACTAAGGGTACACAAATGTCCCCAGGCGTAGCTATGATAATACATAAGCTAGAGACGCGATGCACTTGACGGAATAAGCCTAATAACACATAGAGAACACATAGAAATGCATCCCGTTATGGTTGCAGAAAAAAATTAATTGACCCCCGGGCTGTAGCCAGGGCGTACACTTTGTCCTGGGTAAGGGTGGCCGTCACATTGGCAATTTGTACGTCCCGGCCCTAATCCCCGGGGCCGGGGAGGCAATTAATAAGTGCATAAATCGTGAGTCGCAAGTCAAATCTGATCAGAGTCACAAAAGGATGTGACTCAACTGAAGTATTTCAAAATGTCCCTCGAGCCAAGCAGAGGCAGGTCAATCCAATAGATCAATGGCCGAGTGCACCAATGCCGAGTAAAGTGATGAATAGCGCTACCTCTCTAGTATAAGTGGATAATTTCTGTGTGTGGGGGGGGGGGGGTAAATCAAAATGTAGTAAGCACCAAATCGGAATAAGCTACTAGAAAAATAAACCACACCGCTTTAATTTAAATAAAAATTAAATTAAAAAAACATAACTAAAAAAACTGGCATCTTCAACCACGTCTGAAATAACGAACGACTTTTTTGATCTCAAAATTTCTTCATTTTATTTGTCTCCCAAACCAGCTTGACGTGGCTCATATTTTAAATTAAAACGTGTTAACATTTGACCCTGGGATTGACGTAGTTCAATGACGACACATTTTTAATTTTACGGAAAACCAATAACGTCATCATTTCTCTCTCTGATATATGGTAAACATTTGGCGCATGCGACAAATATTGTTTAAGTGGGGCGATGTTCATTTATATGGATATTAACCTCGCTAGATACTATTCTGATCTTACTCTCCAGTTTTGCTCTCACAATTACATCGCTAGTAATTTACGCTGCAGTTAGGGCATAAGTACTAGCGAGGTAGCTTACCTCTCTAGTAAGTTACGCCAATTTGGTGCACTCGGCTGCAAGTCAAGTAACTACAATTCAGGAAAATTGGTGTTGGACCACATAGTCCATTTCTTTGCTAATATACCACTTTATGGGTCTAATTTTCAAGCACTGATTTTGCAACAAAACTTGTGTGGAGAGCTTGAGCTATCTAATCTACTAGCTGATATCCCTTCCCCGCCCCCACCAATCAGTGTTGAGGGTTTCAACGACCGTGGTGATGAAACGTTTCCGAACAACATTGAATGGGGGGACTGAGGTAGGGGGGGTTGAGTTCAACAAAGTCCTCAAAGTGGTCCAACAGTTATTTCCTGAATTATCTAAGGCTATTTGCCATTGAAGTCATTGAATGATTGTATTTTCTTTGCATTTACTTAACTTGAAGGTTATAATTTATATTCCGTGTTTAATAAATACATTAAAAGTACAAAATTAATATATAGACAGAAAGAAAAAAAAGAAAAACAACAACCACCAAAAAAGTTCAAAAATAAAGAAGAAACAAAACCAAAAGCGAGAAAAAAACAATAACAATATGTGACAAACAGATGAATAAAATAAACCAGTAGATGAGCCAGGCGAATAACGAAAATGTTATATTTATACAGTATTAAAACTCCAATGGCTCTCGCCATAAGATTTGAACCTGTGTCTCTGCCCTTAAGTATGTATAGGCCAACGCGCTAACCAAATGAGCTAATCACCCATCTACGCACTATTAAGTCAAATCAAGTGTCAGAATAATAAGGCATAACATAAATCGTTTGGTATTGCTAAATAAAATGCATTTATCAGGTAATTATTTGCATAGAAATGAATTTGAATGCACAAGGTGACATGTGCTGCGATCGCTTGCGAATTTGATTGCAGTAATATTTAAAAGCGTGACAAAAACATTATATTGATTGCTTACATTGCGAACTGACGTGAGCGCATGTCTTGGTTGAATGCCGATATTACTAAATAGAATGCTTTTATTTGGAAATTGACATTCATTCTAAAACATTCAATCAATTTAGCGTGAATTGAAACTACGGAAATGCTAAATAGAATGATTCAGTTTCTAAATTGATAGGGAAAACCTATAGATTTGGTATTGGCTTGGCTGTTTATAGGTATTATGTATAAATTATGAAGCCTTTTGGGCCTAGAAATACTTTTGTATTTCAAATTTACAGAATTGCCCATCTAGTTTTCATATTTCTTTTTAAAGTCAATAAATATGAAAATTAGATGGGTAATTCTGTATATTTGTAATTCTGTAAACTTATAAGTAGGTTGACCATATGCATGTGTTTCTATTTTAACAAATTACCTTGATTTGATCAGCACGAACTGCATAGATAGTTATGATAGCTTTAGCGCTTTTCAGGTCAGGTGGGAACAAGAAAGGCAACATAACCCTGTCTAAATGGGGTTCAGGAATAGCAGGCTCAAGAGTCCGTGTGGAAACAGTGTTTTTCGGAACAAGGGGTAGTGGAACAGATGATTCTTCAACAGCTGGGTCAGGTGCAGGGAGTTGAATAGATTGATGTGGTCCCTCCATTGGATCAGTTGGTTCTGGCACAGCAGGCTCAAAAGTGTGTTCGGATACAGTATGTTCAGGAACCATTGGTAGTGGAACAGTTGATTTTGGAACAGTAGGTTCAGGTTCAGGGAGTTGAATAGATTGATGTGGTCCCTCCATTGGATCAGTTGGTTCTGGCACAGCAGGCTCAAAAGTCTGTTTGGAAACAGTGTATTTAGGAACCGTTGGTAGTGGAACAGTTAATTGTGGAACAGTAGGGTCAGGAACAGGGAGTGGAACAGCTAATAAAGATGAATAGTGTTCTGGTACGGGATCAGCTGGATCATCAAAGTTGATTATCGGTATAAAATCGGTGAAATGATCCGTCCATATTGAGATTGTATTCTCCTTGTCAATATCCAAATCATAATTTGTCAAGATTTCCCACGGGTGTCCAGGCCCTGTTCAAAACAATGATTCCAATATAATGAGTGTTATCCTACATTGTACATCCAAGAACATGGTAGTCTTTTTATAGTTTTGTCAGATATTGCTTCCAAAGAGGCGGTGAATCATCCAAAATTTAAAAATGGTTTATAGTCAATGAATCAGTTTCAAAAGTACACAAGGAGAAATTACAAAGTGTACAGTAAACACGGCTAGATCTTAATTTAATAGCCCTAATGCTCCCATGCATAATGTGTTTTGATATCCCATGATGTTCTTTTGGGGAGTTAATAACATTGTCATGTTACCCATCTGATAAAATCAATTATTACACCTCATAAATATTCATGAACTAATCATGGCAATTCCTATCACAAGTACTATTTCCCCCCTCATCCCCAGAGTCACAGTGAGGTGTAATAAAACAAATACTACATGGTATGATCGGGGGAATAGGGCACACTATTTTCCCGAGGTACTGGCTACGGGTCTATCACCCCGAACCCGAAAGGTGAAGGGTGATAGGCCCGTAGCCAGTACCTCTGAAAAATAGTTTGCTCTATTCAGGCATGATTATGAAAAAACCTGAATAGCCTGAAAAAGTGTGTGAAATCAGCTTATAAAGGCCAAAAACGGGCTGAAAATAAAAGAAAGTGCGGAAATTTGGAAAACAAAATAGCCTGAATTCAGGCAAAAGCCTGAACATAATCATGCCTGTCTATTTCTCCTCTACCTTGTAGTATTTGTGTACTATTGATGATCAAGTATAATAATTTAACTTACTGCTTGACTTCTTGGTCCAAATTGTGATGTGCCTTGCCGTAATGTTTTTAGCTGAATGTGGCAGCGTTATCTTTACTCGCCTCTGAAACTTCAGACCATCAGGTTTGCAAGAAACCACAGGTCCAATGACAGAATTATTACTCTGAAGAGGAGGGTAGTCATTTCCCCAATGAACAGACACTGCTACATCAACTTCTTCCCCAACAGAGAGTGCTTCAGGCGGCACAACAAGACAAGCGTCTGTATCAGGAACTACTATCTTTCCTCCTCTATGGTCAAGTATTTGTGACTCCTCAGGACAATATGAGTAAAGGCGCATTCGTTGATATCCAGATGTGCTTGTCAGTAGAAGTTCTTCGTATACTAAATCTGAAATTCACATAATTATATAACAAATAAATCCTAAATGTGTAAGATTTTTGAAACATTAACAATAGAATTCAGTGGTAAAATTGAAATTGATATCCTGATCCATAAATAAACACCTGAAACTTATAACTAAGTGGATTGCTCCCCTATCACTTTGGTTGTGCATAAGGCCCACAGGCAGGACTTATTTTGCTGGGGTGTGCAATTTTCAGTCCAAGCACAAACAGGAATGGGAATTAGGGCCCTGCTGTGGCCAGAGGCAAAGCCCTGGCGGAGTCCAGATGTGAAACCCCGAAATTATGTCATATAATATCAAAGTAGACCTTTTACTGATTGGCCCTTTTTTCTCTTCGTCTTTATCTTAAAGGTGTTATATCCCCAGATGAAAAGGTCCATTTTAAAAGAAAGCCACTACTCTGTATTGTGGTTGAATAGTTTTTATGTATTTACCATATATGATTCTTTCAATTGTGGGTCGTTCCTTTGGATTGGCTTTCCAGCAGGAATGCATCAGATCAGACAGATCTTCAGGGCAGGTTGCTGGTATTGTTGGCAGTATCACCTCATCCGATCCAACGAGTTTATTCACTCTGTGAAAAATGGTAATTCCAGCATCTCTTGAGCATATCTCAAATATCAGCATTCCATATTGAAATATGTCTGTATATTTTGAATAAGCATAAGCATTCTGTTGCTTTGGTTTGAGTAGTTCCGGTGCCTTATATCGCCATGTTTCCCCCTGAGTTGTATGCGATGTTGCTTCGTTAAGCTGATAGAGGTCGTCAAGGTTTGCAGTCAACCCAAAATCACGCAGCTTTAAGACATTGTGGGGAAACAACAGACAGTTATTTGATTTGATATCCATGTGGATGATATTGTTTTCATGAAGATATTTTATTGCATGTGCGCATTCTTTCAGCCACTTTCGTAACAGGTTCTCTTGAATTGGTGTGAGTCGATCTCTCCTTAGGAAGTCATACAAAGAGCCACCTGGTGCAAACTCAAGAACAAGCAGATTGTCTGGTACAAACTGACAAATTCCCAATACCTTAACTATGTTTGGATGTGAAAGACTACTAAGCATCTCCATTTCATTTGAGTTCAAATGAATAAGCTTTTTGACAGCAGCCTCAGTATAACCTCTATAAGCCTTCTTAAATGTTACTCTGCGTATCACTCCTTTTCCCCCTTTCCCAATCTCTTCATCGATTTCGAGATTAGAATACTCTACTTGGTGGATAGCTGATGTGGTTGCTGGTTTCAGTATTGGTTGTTGATACAGACGACGATGGTGCGTGTCGGGTTTTTGTTGTTGTGGTACGTGTCGAGATGGGCATTCATGGTGATAACTGATGTCACTCACTTTATCAGAGGTCCCAAGCACTATGAAACAAAATAAAAATACAAAAAGTTTCAGACCAGGTGTCTTAATGTTAGCTATTTAAAAAACAGCAATCTGTTTAAAAAAACTGAGATTTACATTTAACGAGCAAATCCATATTATTTGTGGCAAGTTTGGTACACAATTATGCATAGATTTATCCAAATTTCTATCTAGCCTGTTTGGTCAAAACATAATTGGAAGTAATTACTCCACAGAATGCAACAAAACAATTATACAATTGTAATTTCATTTCTAACCCATTATTAAAATCAGACAATGTCAAAATCGTTTACATTCTGTGATAAGGGATGTATTGACTACCAGCAGACTTTTATTCAGTCTTTTTAACTGCCTTGACTTAATACTTATGGCCATTCTTACGGTATACTAACGCCGCCAACATACACACAGGCAATTTACACATACAAGTGAATTAATTTATGCACACAAGTGAATTAATTTACGGACACAAGTGAATTAATTTACGCACACAAGTGAATTAATTTACGCACACAAGTGAATCAATTACACACACAAGTGGATTAATTTACACACACAAGCAAATTAATTTACGCACACAAGCAAATTAATTTACGCACACAAGTGAATTAATTACACACACAAACAAATTAATGTACGTACACAAGTGAATTAATTACACACACAAGCAAATTAATGTACGCACACAAGTGAATTAATTTATGTGCACAAGTGAATTAATTACACACACAAGAGATTGGGGATATCCCCTATTTCCGGTGTATCCCCGATTAGATGGTGGGGTGTGTGTGTGTATCCCCGATTCCCACCCTAAACGTACGCAAGCTAATTAATTTACACACGAGGTGACCGGAAATATCAAAATGTGCTGCATACCCATGATACAATAAGCGCAAGGACAGGCTCTTTCTTAGGCAAGCATAATCCACACGATATCGACACCGTATTACCAGATAGACATGCATACTTGCCCATTCCATATCTGTAATGGACAAGTTTAGCCCTATACTTACTTACAGATTATAACTTATGTATGATAGGCATAGGTCAGTTGACATTAAAGGCATATGTGATCTTTTCCAAGTAGCGCCCTCTATCATTGATTTTTACCATGAAAGCAGATTTTCTTGCAGATTTGCATTTTTGATCTTAAATCATAAAGATCTTCAAAGTTACAGATCGATACGATTCCTAATTACTTCAAAATCATGGTTTGAAAATAGATTGTACCGCTCCGGTACAATTTATTTTTCAAATTTTACTCTAAATTCGCTCTAAAACCATGATTTTGACGTTATTAGGAATCGTATCGCTCTGTAACTTGTTGGAATATATTGATTTATGATCAGAAAAGTAAATCTGCAAGAAAATCTGCTTTCAATTTTTTTTCGTGGATTGAGGGCGTCCCCTGGAAAAGATCACATAATATACCTTTAAAGACGTATGTTCCGATTTTGAAATAATGAACCACTGCCGTACTTGATGATGTACTTTATACTCGTTGGAAAGAATACCGCCCCCTATTATGAACTCATGTGTCTGTAACCACCGATCTCTACAGTCATAAAAAAAGTAACTATACAGGTAATAAATGGGCTTATAATTCTTAAAATATATATCATACTTAAAAATAATAAACTATAAAGTTGTTTAAAAATGTGTCCCTAACCCCACTAGACCATACAAAATCATCCAAAATAAAACTATCTCCACGCGCGTGCTGCTGCATTGGCTCGATTACGTCACCTACCGCAGGCATATGTGGCCACGAAGTTTGTGGCCGCATGTGCGCTGGGGAGTTAGCTCAGTTGATAGGGGCACAGACTTGGGTGCGAATGGTCCCGGGATCGAATCCCGGGGGGTGCTCGGTGATTTTTCGGGTTAAAAAAATGGTACTTTTTCCCCCTTCCCCCGATACACGCAAAAACATAGCCGTGGGAGTTAGGGTTAATTAACACAATTTTTCAATGTTCCATAACCCTAACCCCACTAGACCATACAAAATCATCCAAAATAAAACTATCTCCACGCGCCTGCTGCTGCATTGGCTCGATTACGTCACCTACCGCAGGCATATGTGGCCACGAAGTTTGTGGCCGCATGTGCGCTGGGGAGTTAGCTCAGTTGATAGGGGCACAGACTTGGGTGCGAATGGTCCCGGGATCGAATCCCGGGGGGTGCTCGGTGATTTTTCGGGTTAAAAAAATTGTACTTTTCCCCCTCCCCCCGATACACGCAAAAACATAGCCGTGGGAGTTAGGGTTAATATGAAATATTGCACGCTAGGATCGGGCACTCAAAAATGTAAGGAGAAGTCCGATTTTCATTCTCACATTTTTATTTTCTACACGCGGACCGATCTACGGGTACATTATTGATTACCGGTAGTGCAATAGGGGTATACACGCGAAGGTTGGATAGTCGGCCGCATTGTTCCGATGGATCAATACGCCACACACACGCTACCTGTCATTCTCTCCCCCGTGTTGAAATGTAAAATGTGAATTTGAAATTGTGACTTTACCTTACATTTTGGATTGTCGCTTCTTAAATATTCAACCGATCCTAGCGTTCAATATCTCATATTAAAGAAGATAAATTTCTCAACAACTTTATGATTTAATATTTCTAGGTAGGATATATATTTTCAGAGTTAAAAGTACATTTATTACCTGTATAGTTACTGTTTTTGATGACTGTATAATACTTACTTACAGATTATAACTTATGTATGATAGGCATTATAGGTCAGTGTTTAGCACAGTGACTAGTGTTTAGCACTACATACATGTACATGTATGTGATACAGAGATACACGCATCCGAACTTGCAACCACAATAACGTAACAACGGTAGTCATTGGGTATTTAGAGTGAGATTAATTCTGTGAACTATTATATATGATATTTTACAAGTATGGGCGGTTATGTCATAAAATTGTAAACGGTATCATCTGTAAGGCTGATATCCAAACTCTCAAGCGGTGTTACACTGGTATTACACCGATGTTATACCGGTATTACACCAATATTTTGTTCTATTGTTAAAAGCATCGGAAAAAGATCACCCCGCTTCACCCGCCTCCCTAGTTATCTGGCGTTAACAATAGAACTACTTACTGTCGATGGCTCAATTAGTCGTCTAGACATATCAATTAGGCTACCGATCATCACGAGTCTGGAATGTTGTTTACTCTCACTCTAACATGGAACCACTATACAACTTGCGATATTTTCCTGGGACATTTTACGCTCAATTCTCACAGCCCTAGTGCACGTAATACTGAAGCAATTACAGATTGCACAGCACCCGCAAGAAGCTGGAATCCTAATAAACAATTCGTATTGTTTAAAATGCTAATTGCTTCATTCTTTTTAATTTTGAAAGATGTATGGGATCAGCAACGCGTAAGAAATGTGATGCTTAAATAACCCCATACTAAATATATGTTTATCAACGACTTTGCCAAAACTGTAATAGTCTAGTGCAGCATAGTGGCCACGCTCTAGCGCTCCCACGCAGGAATCCTGGGTTCAATTCCTCAACCAACCATTACTTCTTCTCTTTTTCTTCTTTTTTCTTTCTGTGTCTCCAATGTCTCTGTTTTGTTTTGTTTTGTTTTGTTAACGTTTTCGTTTTCGTTATTTTGTAATATTTTTTTATTTATTTTTCTTGGGAGGAGCTTTGTTATTCATATGACCTATTATTGTTTTATCTTTTTTTTAAATCATGGGAACCTATCCATATATTTGAACGCGCATGACAAGAAATTGCTGTGTACCGGTTAAGCTCAGTTGGTAGGGCAGCGGATTTACAATAAACACTCATAATGATATAGATACCATTGTATCGTAAGTTCGATCTCAGTAGTACCTTTATTTTGTACGTCCAATGGTTTTTTACCCATATTTATGATTATATTTATTTATGCTATCCCTTTATATTTATTTCTTCTGTTTTTTCTTACTTTTTTTTTTTGGCGGGGGGGGGGGGGGTTGAATTTGTTTTTATTGTTTTTGTTTTTGTTGTTTTTGTTTGTTGGTGGCTTTTTGTGTGTGTGGTTTTTTTAATATTACTATTATAAGGAGCTACATACGTAAGAAACAGAACATGGATTTTAACATTATTCTATACGAAATCGGATACAGTAATTGGACAGGTACAATACAATGTTTTCATTGTCCTCCTCGTGACAGAAAAACCAAATCCTTTTTGTAATCTAAATTATATTCAATGCTTCATGTATGTGATGTGAATACTAGCAATAGAAGCCATCCATGAGTCCAGTGGCGTAGCTGGGATTTTTTTCAGGGGGGGGGGCAAGATTTCTGAAATTTTCGAAAAAGGTTGCCCCAAATTTTTTCCCAGTCACCAACTCGTGAATTTCACGTAAGTGGGGGGGGGGTTGAGGTTCAAAAAATTGCGTACGGTCAAAAAAAATCGCACAGTACATGTACTATTTGGCCTTATTTGACCTGATACCCACAGATAACCGCCCGCCATCTCGGTCTTTGATCATTATTTTCCTATTTTATTTTTTTCCTCCTTTTTAATTTTTTTTAGAGGGGCTGGGGGCGGGGGCACAAATGGGTTTTTTCCGTCAGGGGGGGGGGGGGGATTCCCCCCCCTGCCCCCCGAGCTACGCCACTGCATGAGTCGGTCGTATTTGTAGGAACTAAAGTCTGTTCCCAAATTTAAAAAGACTAATACTACAGATCAACACGTTTAAATAACCCGCCAAATGTATAGGCCATTCTTTGAACAGTAACACTTGCATCAAATTGATCTGAACAACAAATACTACGGGAACAAGACCCTTTTGTTACGGACACGCATGAGTGAAATGGATTCTATTGAGGTAATTCCTTGATGTCTGACTGTGCAATCGATAGGGATTTACATAAGTTTCATAAAAATCGTTGAGTCATGAATGCAACCTCTGAGTTGGGGTGGGGGGGGGCGGTATACTAGGGTTTTTGTTAAATTGTACATTTAATATACCGCGAATAACTTGTAATGTTGTTCATAAATTG
>JAYJML010000174.1:0-50469 GCA_035610835.1 Ophiura sarsii | reverse complement strand
CCGAGTAAAAGAAATTCAACATTTCGGATTTTCATATGTGATCCTTTCTGCGCATGTCTGAAAACGGGAAAAACGGGCATTGAACTATCTAATTAGCTCGTGTATAAGAGGCGCAATTACCACGCTTTTTCAGTTGAAGAGGGACGCGAGTGTAAAATTATATTGAACTATCTAATAAAGCCATGTTCCGAAAATTAGTATATAGATAAATGTAAACAAAAACTCTTACGCAGATCTTAAGTGACACTTTCACATTAATAACATAGATGAACGCGGAGTTTGCTAACGATAAAGAAAACTGGCGGTACCATACCAACCGTTGTTGTTGCTGCGCGACCGCGTTTAACATGGCGCACGCGATTCGGCGCACACGTAATGACGCAGACAGAGTGTGTACGCGTTTATGGCGCAAACTGTACATTGTAAACGGGGCATGCAGTGAAGGGCGTACACCACTAATTCGATAAAACGCGGCACTTCCGGCAAAGTTGAGTACGATAATAGTTCCTATTTGACGGAAAGAATGGTAGCAAATGAAACTAATCATTATTGTTTTTGTGTCAAATTTGTGTTCTGCGTATTCCTAAGAATGTATATTTAATGTTTCAAAAAGAAAATACGTGATTTTAACTGAAACATAATTTTACGGACCGATTTACACACACGTTGCATGCACGGGTAAAAGCCGACTTATAAGTAACAAAATCAGTACACTTTGACGTGCCGGCTTCTAGCTAAAAATCCACCTGATGACCCGGGGTTGAGTTTCAGATATGTTATAAAATACCGTTTGTGTTAAAACATATCCAAATTTCAGAGAAAAATTCGCGAGCTAACTCAGGTTAGAGCGATTTGAACACAACCTCCAAAGCATGTAAAGTCTATGGGAGCCGAATTAGTGATGTACGCTCTTAACAATAACATTCTTAAAGGTACACATCACTAATTCCCGGTGGTTCGAGGCTCCGAGCATGCAGAGTGAATGTGTATGTTCAATCCGTTGAAGATTAACGAATACCAGTAAAACCCACGCAGTATTGGGCGGTTTTTGTAGCCAAAAACTCGAAAATAACGGCAGTAGGCCTACTTCAAATAACTCGTGTGACCCGAGTTTCTTTAATTTTTTTACGATTTATTTTTGCATTTTACTTGTGGGATAGACAACGGACCAACATAAACAGAAGTTGGATGCAGAAAAACTAAATATACTTGACTTCTTTTGGCTTAAAACAATGTTTTGGTATCAACAAAATCTTAATATTTACAGTTTAAAAACCCGCCTTTTAATAGGAAAATGTGACATTATTTGAAATACGGGTGAGGGGGGGGGGGTATCCTTGGTATGCCTCCCGAATCAGACAACGGGGTAGAGGTCCATAAGATAAAACGTTCCTTTAACTTTTCAATCAAACGGTGTCTTATCATCATGGTATTCAACAAATCTAGTAAATGTCAATTGATGATGTCCGCAACCGTTTGATGACTACTCAAGGAGTGAGGGAGCGGAATGTCTAAACTTTTCTAGATTTGATGAATTGCATTATGTCCACAGTATGTCATTAATCACATAAAATGCTTAGCTTTTGGGCAAAATGGGTTTATATTCTCATATTGTTCATTTTTCGAACTGTTTCCATGACATTCATACAGTAATAATCACAAAACTTGCCGATGCACGGGCATGCTATCTACTGAAGATAGCACTTCATATGCATATTTCCACGCGTGGAGAGTTTTAAAAAAAACCGCGCAAAATACAAATTTACGCATGGCGATACGCCTCTTCAAATGACTACATCTCTAAAACTATATTTCAGAATTCTATAAGATTTGGCATTTAAACTCAAAATTTAACACTGAAAACAATGGTATATGATTGATATGACTTTTGAAGAAAAAAAAGGTGCTTTTCAAGGGCGTACACCACTAATTCGATAATACGCGGCACTTCCGGCAAAGTTGAGTACGATAATAGTTCCTATTTGACGGAAAGAATGGTAGCAAATGAAACTAATCATTATTGTTTTTGTGTCAAATTTGTGTTCTGCGTATTCCTAAGAATGTATATTTAATGTTTCAAAAAGAAAGTACGTGATTTTAACTGAAACATAATTTTACGGACCGATTTACACACACGTTGCATGCACGGGTAAAAGCCGACTTATAAGTAACAAAATCAGTACACTTTGACGTGCCGGCTTCTAGCTAAAAATCCACCTAATGACCCGGGGTTGAGTTTCAGATATGTTATAAAATACCGTTTGTGTTAAAACATATCCAAATTTCAGAGAAAAATTCGCGAGCTAACTCAGGTTAGAGCGATTTGAACACAACCTCCAAAGCATGTAAAGTCTATGGGAGCCGAATTAGTGATGTACGCTCTTAACAATAACATTCTTAAAGGTACACATCACTAATTCCCGGCGGTTCGAGGCTCCGAGCATGCAGAGTGAATGTGTATGTTCAATCCGTTGAAAATTAACGAATACCAGTAAAACCCACGCAGTATTGGGCGGTTTTTGTAGCCAAAAACTCGAAAATAACGGCAGTAGGCCTACTTCAAATAACTCGTGTGACCCGAGTTTCTTTAATTTTTTTACGATTTATTTTTGCATTTTACTTGTGGGATAGACAACGGACCAACATAAACAGAAGTTGGATGCAGAAAAACTAAATATACTTGACTTCTTTTGGCTTAAAACAATGTTTTGGTATCAACAAAATCTTAATATTTACATTTTTGCAGTTTAAAAACCCGCCTTTTAATAGGAAAATGTGACATTATTTGAAATACGGGTGAGGGGGGGGGGGGTATCCTTGGTATGCCTCCCGAATCAGACAACGGGGTAGAGGTCCATAAGATAAAACGTTCCTTTAACTTTTCAATCAAACGGTGTCTTATCATCATGGTATTCAACAAATCTAGTAAATGTCAATTGATGATGTCCGCAACCGTTTGATGACTACTCAAGGAGTGAGGGAGCGGAATGTCTAAACTTTTCTAGATTTGATGAATTGCATTATGTCCACAGTATGTCATTAATCACATAAAATGCTTAGCTTTTGGGCAAAATGGGTTTATATTCTCATATTGTTCATTTTTCGAACTGTTTCCATGACATTCATACAGTAATAATCACAAAACTTGCCGATGCACGGGCATGCTATCTACTGAAGATAGCACTTCATATGCATATTTCCACGCGTGGAGAGTTTTAAAAAAAACCGCGCAAAATACAAATTTACGCATGGCGATACGCCTCTTCAAATGACTACATCTCTAAAACTATATTTCAGAATTCTATAAGATTTGGCATTTAAACTCAAAATTTAACACTGAAAACAATGGTATATGATTGATATGACTTTTGAAGAAAAAAAAGGTGCTTTTCAAGGGCGTACACCACTAATTCGATAATACGCGGCACTTCCGGCAAAGTTGAGTACGATAATAGTTCCTATTTGACGGAAAGAATGGTAGCAAATGAAACTAATCATTATTGTTTTTGTGTCAAATTTGTGTTCTGCGTATTCCTAAGAATGTATATTTAATGTTTCAAAAAGAAAGTACGTGATTTTAACTGAAACATAATTTTACGGACCGATTTACACACACGTTGCATGCACGGGTAAAAGCCGACTTATAAGTAACAAAATCAGTACACTCTGACGTGCCGGCTTCTAGCTAAAAATCCACCTGATGACCCGGGGTCGAGTTTCAGATATGTTATAAACTACCGTTTGTGTTAAAACATATCCAAATTTCAGAGAAAAATTCGCGAGCTAACTCAGGTTAGAACGATTTGAACACAGCCTCCAAAGCATGTAAAGTCTATGGGAGCCGAATTAGTGATGTACGCCCTGAAAGCAGGCAGTCCGTACGGTTGCTCCGCGGTGCATACCGTACAGTACAATAAAATGTAACGAGAGCAAGACACAAACAAAACATTAATCATAAAGCCAAGACCTTTATTTTAATAAAGAAACTGGGGGCAAGGCGCAAACCGTATCCAGGATAACAAGTGACTGAAGTGGCTGAAGGAAAATACATTTGATGGAGTCACTCATACAGTTGTAACCCCATGGCTGGTCATGAAGCTATGGGCTGGTGGATCATGGTCGACCCCCACCCTCACACACACCCCTCCCCCACACACAACCCTTTCATTTTCTTTGTGCGACTTATTATACAGCGGTGCGGCTTACTGTATACGATGAGGTCTGAATCTTAATTTGAGGTGCTGCGGCTTATTCGCCGTGCGACTTATATAGCACGTAAATTACGGGATTGTCACATCATACCCTAAGGTCTAAGCCCCCTTCCCCGCACTTCCCTTACTTGATAATATGGATATAGTAAGGCGGCCTTACTAAGGCCACATGGGTATCTGGATAAACGGAACGTGCGGTATTGCCCCATCATACCCTAAAGCCACCTCCTCCTCCCCGCACTTCCCTTACTTGATAATCTGGATATAAGGGCACATGGGCATGTGGATAAACGGAACGTGTAGTATATTATCATGATTATTATAGAGTGTCTGGATTAGTAAGGGCATCAGTGGTATCTGGATTACGGGTTCACTATAAAACGCAGATAGTTTCAAATTACCTGGATATACTATGCACAGGTGTGATGACTGTATTTTAAGGGTGTATTAGGTAGTATCTCGGAAGGCCTTATTTAGAACACAACAAACATGACAAAGGGACTACATACGTTTAGGCCCTACATGCCTATTGGAGGAATAATGTATTTTAAGTAAATAGGCCAAACAAAACCCTGATGGCACACATATCAACATTTTAAAGGAGAAAAACGGGGTGGCGGGGCAATAAAAGAATCGGGGGAGACATTTTAAAGCTAATTTTAAGTTACTTTCAGTTTTGACATTAAAATACAACTTTTGTATTATTTGGGGTACAAAATGGGTAGGGACATGAGCTGACAGGGGGTAATAACTGGGGGAGGGGATATTAAGGCAATCCAGATACTCTGAATATTTTAAGTATTCCTACACCTGAATAACCATTCATCATACAGGTGTCCTTATTAATCCACGTAGGCCCTAATAGCCGCATACACAGTTATCACGGGTGCCCTTAATATTCGATTCAAGATAAACCACATAGTCCATGGAGGTCCTATATTGGATCACTAATACACAATCTTGATTATTAAAGTACATGGGTGGTACCTGAATAATCAAGGGCACCATGTGTTATACATGCATGGCATACATGGATTTATTAAGGGCACATGGTATATATGGATTATTAAGGGCACTGTGGTACCAATGTCAGTATTAAGGGCACCTAGGATACATGGAGTATCAACGACACACTCTTGCTGTTTTACAATACCCTCATCTTTATACGTTTTGATGTGACTAACCACCCGCTATTATAGCTTCGGCACCTATACATGCGCTTTCCATTATAAACTGGATATAATACGGGTACATGGATATAATGCCGGCAAATGCGGTACCTGGGTTATTAAGGCCATATGTGAGGGCCCTAGGGCCTAGGCCTATGGGCAACCGGTGTATTAAGAACACGTGGAGTACTTGGATTAGGAACATGGGTATCTGTATTATTTAAGAGCACATTGGGCCTAGGCGCATGGTGTATTAAGGGTACCATGTCACTTACATTATATCAAAGGCACTTTAGGTACCTGCCCTGGGTACCTGAATAAGGACATACTCTTGATATTTATATAAACATTTATAACGTTTTGATATTACTCACCTCTGCCTATTGTGGTATGACTATTACTGCCCGCGATTAATTCAAGTTACTTGAATGATACAGTAAGGCACCGGGTATCTCGATATAACGGCGGCACACTGCAGTACCTGGATTATGTGGTATCCGGTGCCATTAAGGGCACCTGTGGTAACTGGATTAGGGGTAGGGCTTAGGCCTATGGGGTCCCTGGATATAATGGGACAACGGGTACCTGCCTTTCAGGTCACACGGGAGGCCTCCATAGGTATCTGGAAAGACAAAGGTAGGCCTATATACTTACTTTAAGGCACATGTATACCTGGATTATCAAAAGCACCTGCGATATTCGGATTATTTAGGGCCCGTCTGGATTATGTATACATGTAGGACATGTTCTTGATATTGTATCAAACTTGCTTACGCTTTGTTTACTTACCTCCCCGTGAAATCTTCTAGCGGGTCCGCGCGAAGCGCGGATGCCCGCTAGGAATAATAATAATAACACCATACTTTATATTGAGCACTGCGCTATAACAAATAAAACAGTAACATTAGTTACAAAAGTCAAAACAAAAAGAACTTGAGCTTTAACATTAAATAGGTAAGTTTTTTGTAATGATTTGAACTGTTCAAGAGTTTTGGTTGATTTAACATGATATGGTTAATTGTTTCAAAGTTCAGCAGAATCATCATGAAAAGAACGGCCACCATAGGAAGTAGAAGGTGAAGAAACATGTGCAAGAAGATATTTTGAGCCAGAACGAAGATTGCGTGTGGGCTTGTAATTGTATTGTTGAATAAGATCTTGCAGATCACAAGTGCTAGAGCTCGAGTACATTTAAAAGTTATCAGAAGAATCTTGTACGTAATGCGAGATTTGATCGGTTACCAATGCACTTATAAAACTCGCCCATTGCTTGTGTGGTGGATTTCGATCACGACAGGAGCATGCGCAGATGCGATTTTTGTGTAAGTGGTCTGTGATTTTGTCAATATTATATTTTTACTGTGATTTGTCGATCTGCATTAAATGCAAAAAGTAACAACGCCCCCGGCTGGACTCGAACCACCAACCTTTCGGTTAACAGCCGAACGCGCTAACCAATTGCGCCACGGAGGTGATTATTTACTAGGCTGTTTTGGTTTGCCATGTTCACCCGTACACTTCCCCGTACACTTTCTTGCAAAGTCGGGCATCGTTTTTTCTCAAATGTTGCTTGCATATTGCCGTTGCTGTCGCCTTTAATACATGTGCTGTCAGTTGAACTTGGAACCAACGTTTAATTTGAACTGTCTATTTTCAATAAAAAAATACTCCAATACGGGAAAAAAATCAGAAAAGATCACAGACAACAAATAAGAACATCATTTTACTCGACTAGAATTTCAATCAACGGATTTCAATCATCGGGAAAACCCGATGATGCGAGTGACGTCATTTAATAAGATCATTAGCATAATTTATGTCCGTGAAATGTACAATAGAGTTTTATAAGTGCAATGTAATGGGGCCCTCACATGTATCCGTGTGAGCTGAGCGGCCCCTTACCGTGTGAAAAATGGGTGCGGACGGCGGCACACACGGTGGGCCGTTTCCCGTCCGTTGAACACGTTCAGGGGACTTTGCCGGCCACCGGAGTTTTAAACATGCTCAAAACTCCGGGCGGGTGAGTAAAAGCGGCGGCGAACGATGAGAGCCCGGTATGAAGACGGTATAAGGACGGCGCACCCGTTCGCATCCGTTTCGCACCCGTTTCTCGCCCATTCGCAGGGCGGTGATTGACGGTGGTGGACGTCGACCATCTTAGCGACGGACTGCGAATGGCCGCATGCAGCCTAGTAACCGTTCGCGGAACGGACTCTCAGCAGGCATGTTGCAACTCTCTAAATGTAAAAGAGCTAAAACTCACTCTTTCGAGAGCTCTAGGAGGAACAGATCTTTTTTTGGAGTGAAGTTCACTCTTAAAAGAGCGATTTTCATTCTAAAAAGAGTTAAAATCACTCTAAAAAGAGTTAAAATCACTCTGAAAAGAGTGGAAATCACTCTTAAAAGAGTGGAAATCACTCTTAAAAGAGTGACAAATCACTCTGAAAAGAGTGAACTTCACTTCTTAGAAGAGCCGTCCCTCCTAAAGCTCTCGAAAGAGTGAGGTTTAGCTCTTTTACATTTAGAGAGTATTATAATGTGGTTCGTACGAATTCCGGAATACAAATGAAGCGGTGAGCTTGAGCGCTCAGCTTGAAAAGGGCGATTTGATGATGTAATCAGACGTTTCGGCCGGTACCCAGGCGTTTCGACCGGTTAGGAACCGGTATGGAGGTGGTATGCACACGATGAGGACACGGTGAGAACGGTAAGCTAGAACTGTATGAGGCCGGTGATCCCGGGACAAGGCCGGTGAGAACCCGAGACAGACCCGGTGTAGAACGGTATGGACCGAGGACCCGGTCAGGAGGTGTTATGCACCCGGTAAGAACGGTAAGCTAGAAATGTATGAGGACGGTGAGCCCAGTACCCGACCGGTGACGACCCGGTATAGACCCTGTATATAACGTTATGGGCCCGGTGGCCACAACAAAAGATTAATGCGCCCGTTGACATTTTTTACTGATTGTTTGGACTCTGTTGTTTTTCTATTAGACGGTAAGGTGGCCGCCTGCCATTACCGCCCTGCGAACGGACGTGAAACGGGTGCGCCGTCTTTATACCGTCCTCAAACCGGGCTCTCACCGTTTGCCGCCGCTTTTACTCACCCGGCAGGACCCGGCAAGAGTTTTGAGCATGCTCAAAAGTCCTGCCGGCAACGTGTTCAACGGACGGGAAACGGCCCACCGTGTGACATCACCGTGTGCCACCGTCTGCACCAATTTGTCACACGGTAATGGGCCGGCCAGCTCACACGGATACATGTGAGTACAAATGTATTTTACAGACATTCCCGGAATGTGAGCGAAGCGGCGAGCTTGAGCGCTCAGCTTATACAGGGCAGTTTGATGACGTTATCAAGGCGGTTCGGTCGGTACCCAAGCGTTTCGGCCGGTGAGGACCTGGTGAGGAGGTGGTATGAGCCCGGTTCCAGGCCGATAAGGACCCGGTATAGAACAGTATGAACCCGGTGACAAAAAAATAAATCAATGCGGCCGTTGACATGTTTTGCTGATTGTTCACCGTGTTGGACTCTGTTGTTTTTCTATAAGACGGTAAGGGGCCGCCCAGCTCACACGGATACATGTGAGGGCCCCATAAGTCACGAAACACGGGAGATACATGTATAGGACGTATTGATTAAAACATCCCCGATCCACATCCCACTATCGAGCGGCAAGTTGTTGCAATCAGAAATGTAATAGTCTGCCTATTGCCATACAGAGACTGAGTTTTGCAAAAGAAACTGCAAATGTGAAAAATGTACTTTGTTTTGGTTTTGGACACATAGCTTTGTGTTAACATTCATTCAGTCAGTCTTCACATGTAATATCTTAAATTTTATAATTTCAAATTTGTGTACTAGTATATGGCGATCTCGATTTTGACTCTCTTCAACCTGTTCAATGTTTTTAAACCCATATGACCGAATGGAGTGACCGTATGAACCATTGCGCTCTTTTTACCCTCACGGAAAACGTGTGACGCCTTATGCAAACCAATATTAGATCAATTTGCACTGCAGTGTTTCAAATTATTTGTGAGAATATTAAGGATGTCTTCAATTTACAATATAATGAGAACTTTTCTATTTATACATACCGTATTATGTGTTCATTTTTCTCCTATGTGTTAGATGTGCGAATTACATTTCCAATTCGCCAGAAACCGTTAAAGGAAAATTGAAGATCCATTTTTTCTCTTGCAATTCTTGTTGCAGTTTCAGATGAAGTTGGTGACGAGTTACCAGGATTACCGAAAGGAGCAGATGCGATTCCCTATATAGCTTGCAACGAGCTAATATTTGATGTTATCGAACGGCTTGAACAAGACAAGAGACTTTACAGACAGGTTAAATATTTATGTAGATCGGGTAAGATTACAAATAATGAACAGTTTTGTATGATGGCCTATTCGTGAAACTAGATCGACTACCGCGCAAAAATATCGTTATTATTCTTATTCTTTGTTTGATTTTTCTCATATTTTCAAGATAACAAGAAGACTAAGAATTATTTTACAAGATGACCTCATTTTTATTCGCATAGCACTGACACGCTTTCATCCGAAGCCCAGGAATCTATTTCCAGATTTCGATATCTTTTAATTATCTCGAGATAATATTATTTACAGATGATATTATCTAAAGATAATATAGAGCTAATATTATCTAGAGATAAATATATCTCGGGATAATTAAAACATCTACATCTCAAGATGACATTATCCAGAGATACTAATATCTCTAGATACAATTTCGCAGCTCTCTTTTTGATAATTTACGTAGTAATTCTGCTGCAAAAGAAATATTGAACGAATATATGTGGCGTTTTTTACTGTTTTTGGTCAAACTATCGCTCCCTGGTGACATCAAAAGACATTCTTGGCGGTATATATTATTTACTATATTATCTCATAATTTGATCGTAGATTGGGGAACACCGTATGGAATACCACACGCACGTTTACGAGCTATGGAACCCGAACAATTTATTGATTGCTTAAAACAGTGTCAATTAATCGGTCCATACAATATGGACCTGCTATTACAGTTAATGACAAAATCCAAGCAAACTGATCTCGCCAAAAGAATTGTCGATTTCACAAAATTCCATGAAAATGATCGACTACAGAAACATAAGCCGAATGGAACTATAGGTAAGTGAATTTTAAAGGCATATTATGCGCAGACGACGATGGCCACGCGATTTCATCGTTCCAATATGGCAATGGGAGTGCACCATTTTGAAATATTTTTAACAGTCATCGCCCGGTTAACGATGAAAATAATTTTTAAAAAGGCATTTACAATTACAGTGGAGTTGGTTAGCCAACTCCAACGGTTTTGGAATTGGAAAAAATTCTTCTAATTATGATGAATTTTTCAAAATGATTGAGATTAACATTCGCGATTACGTGTTATTCCAATACGAATTCAACATTTAGGATTCGCGTGGCCATCGTCGTCTGATTATGCGATCTTTTTCATGGAACGCCCTCTATCTGTGATTTTTTCCTAGAAATGCAAATTACATTTATACTTGAAAATCAGATTTTGAAATAAGCTGTCGGGATATCCCGACAGTTCATTTCCGGTTATGACCGCAACTGTACTCAAGTGAATACACCCCTAGACCTACGGAATGCTTTATGATGAAAATAGAAACAAATATTTTGAAAAATTCCTTAAATTGGACGCAGATTTCCATTATAATTTAGTAAATTTTTGTGACAGGTTTTTTTAAAACTCAAAATACAGGCAACATAAATGTATGAGACATGGAAAGTCTTTCCTGAATGGTAGTCAAACTTCATTATAAGAGAGAAAAATGTGTGCAAACATTTGAAAAGGATCACATAATATTGCTTTAAATACAGAGTGTGCCGATAAAAAAAAACCCCATATAGGCCTATGTTCATTAAGGAAAACTGTTATAGGCTATGTCATTTTCAGAATAACGTCTTAGCTGTATGAAGTTTTCAATCTTTTAGGCAATGAAACTCGATTCTGAATAAGGTAACAATATTATTATTTATTTATCAATATTTTATTACAATTCATTATTGTTCATTATTTAACATGTTAAACAGTGCCAAATCAGGGGTTCATAGTTTGACCATCTTTATAAATGTTTTAGAAATAAGAATACAGACGGCATTTAAGTGCACTAAACTGGCGTAACTTTCGAGCCATGTAGGCTACCTCGCTGGTACTTATGCCTAACTACAGCGTACATTACAAGCGATGTAATTTTAAGAGCAAAAATAGAGAATATGAACGGAATAGTGACTAGCGAGTTTTTGTTTTGTTTTTTTGTATAAAGCGCAAATGTGAACAATAGCCCAACAGACATTAACAAGGTTAATGACCAGAGTGATTAAAAATCAAACTGGTAACTCTCGAAAGAGAGCTCCGAAAGGCCAATCAATTGGTTCACTGCAACTCAGAAAGTATGCATAAAACAAGACACACAAATGGGCAGAGGTTAAAAATGCCAATGAAAGTGACATAATAATAAGATAAAAGCCCAAACATAGAGAACAACATCAAAATATAAATTATAGAAAAATAATAATATCTGGAGGTCTGATGGGCATCAAGAGAACCTACACAACAAACTTGGGAACTAAATCTACCAGGAGCTGCCTGTTGTAACCTGTTGGGGCGTGACCGTATCACCAGCCCAGCTGGCTACATGCTTTACAGGACCACCATCTCCCCAACCAAGCATTAACCTACACTTAACCCATGACCACCATGCCATTATTATGTATCAGTCAGATGTTGAAAGGACTTGAATGAAGGGTGTCATGAAAGAGTGTGAAGGCTATGACAAGTTAAGAGTTTGAGAGAAGATGACCGTGCACACGGCACTTGAAAGCCTGGATTCCAGCTGCTGAAATGTTACCAACAATATCATCTGGAAGACTATTCCATAAGGGAACAGCAGTGTGAATGAAGCTTCTGTCTAAGCAGCGAGTTCTGGCTGTCGGCAGAGAAAGAGCATGGACTGGCATTGATACGCTCGAACGGGTAGCACGGCGTTGGACATATGGTGCGGGAAGTAACCCTGCTAGATCTTGTGGGCAGTTGGTAGTATGCATCTTGTACAAGACCGTAGCCGCTGCTACCTGTCGCCTGTGAAGCAGGCTGTCAATTTTGAGCTGTGAGCGAGCAGTAGCTTCATTAACTCCAATGATTCTAAGTGCCTTCTTTTGGATGTTGTCAAGCTGGCTTAGGATGGTGGGTGAAGCATTCGCTCAGCTTAGTGAAGCATACTCCATAATGCTGCGGACTTGCGACTTGTAGACAGTAGATCTACCTTTAGCCTCCAGTTTATTTGCAACTTTGCGTAGAGCGCCAAGCTTTTGACCAGCTTTAGTTGCAATGCATGAGATGTGCTTTGACCAGGTAAGCTTGCTGTCAATGGTGACGCCCAAGATATCCAGTTCTTTTGTATATGGTAGTTTGCACTCTCCAAAGTAGATCAAGTTCAGATGGGGATCTTTTCCTGGAGATTACCATGGTCTTGCATTTGGTAGGCTCAAAGGCCACTTTCCATTCGTCAGCCCATACTTTCATGTTGCTTAGATCTCTGTTGAGACTAGCAGCTACTGTGTTGGGATCGGTTGATGACTTAATGGGTGCAAAGAGTGTTGAGTCGTCGGCATATAGATATAGCTCGTTGTCACAAACATCTACAAGGTCATCAATAAAAACAGAGAACAGTAGTGGGCCAAGGATAGATCCTTGTGGAACAGAAGCATTTATTGGAGCAGTGTTGGATGCCTGACCTGACCTGACGACGTTGATGGATCTATCAGATAAATAGTTGTCTATCCACGAAAGCAGTCTTTCAGTAACACCTTTAGCCAACAGTTTCGAGCAGAGTCCGTTATGCCATACCTTGTCGAACGCTCCTTTAATGTCAAGGGCGATGACACAAACATCATCGCTTTGATCTAGGGAGTGGTTCCACCTCTGTGACAGGATGTTGAGGAGATCAGCTGTGCTGTGGCCTGCTCTAAATCCAAACTGTCTGCTGGAAATCAGGTTATTGCTTAGAAGAAAGCGTTGGAGTTGTTTCTGTACTACAGCTTCCATGATGTTGCTGATGTCGCTTAGCAGCGAACTGGAACGATACTTTGTTGGGTCAGCCTTGGAACCTCTCTTGTGAATTGGAGTGACCAAGGCTATCTTCCATTGGTTTGGAAACACACCATGCTTGAAGCGGAAGTCAAAAAGCCTGCAGAGCGGGCTGGCGAGCTCAGCACAGCATTCCTTTAGAACCTTGGTTGGGATAAGGTCTGGTCCAGTGGTTTTATCTGGATTGAGGTGTTTTAGTAGTTTTCTCACATCCTTAGGTTTGAAGACTATCTTGTCAAAACATTTGTTTGTTGAAGGATGAACATTTGGGGCCTGGTCTTTAGCACCTTGGAGTCTGCATTTTTCTGCAAATGTCTGACAAAAAGCTTCTGCCTTGTCCCTTGCTGTGATGTGGGTAACGTTTTGATGATCGATCACTGGGATCTCAGATCGAGCTGTTCTGCCAGAGAGAGTGTTGATGATTCTCCACCATTTTTTGCTGCTCAGCGTTTTGTCTGCTAGATCTTTTCTCAATTTGGCGTTGTAAGATCTCCTAGTTTGCTTCTCAGCTTGGTTGTAGGAATGTCTAGCTTCAGCAAACTTTGCCTTGTTGGCATCAGTTTGATCCTTTTTGGCTTTCTTAAAGAGACGATGCTTCTTTTTAGATGCCCTACGGCATTCATCGTTGAACCAAACCTTGTCTCCGGTCCTATTGGTGACCGTCTTACTTGGGATGAACAGGTCGATAGCATCGCAGATGATATTGGTGACATTAGAGCAAGCAGTTTCAGGGTCTTTCTTTTGGAATACACTTGACCAGCTTGTGGAAGCAAGGTGACCTCTCAATCCCCAATAATCGGCCTTATCGTATCTCCAGACTTTCCTCCTGTGTGGTTTGTCTCTGTATACTGGAACATCTAAGCACACCAGCACAGGGTTGTGGTCTGAGGTGCCCAGTCTAGCAGATGTGGTTGAAGTTGCTGGCAGATCAGTCATGACAAGATCCAGGATTTGGTCCAATCGAGTGGGTTCTTTGACGATCTGTTGTAATCCTAGATTGTTAGCTGGTTGAAGGGTGCGTCGCCCAGCTGCATCAGTGGTGCGACTTCCTAACCAGTCAGTGTGGTGGACATTGAAATCACCGACAAGCATAATTGAGTTGGCTCCAAGTGTGCTCATTTTTTGAAGAGTGTTTGAGTCCAGGTAGTCGATGACATCACTGCTATCGCTAGGTGTTCTATAAACAGCGGCAATCAGTAGCTTTTGGGATTTCAAAGCTACTGTGAACCAGATGAGTTCGTACTCTTTTGGATCATTTCTTGGGTCGTGGTGTATGGCAATCCCTTCTAAACAGTAGACAGCAATGCCGCCACCAGAAGTTGCCTTTCTGTCTCTGCGACAGCACATGGAGTAGCCTGGAATAGATATGCAATCAGATCCATCAGGTACAGTCTCATCAAGGAAGGTTTCAACAACAATGACAATAGATGATTTCTTTATTGAGCAAATGTTGGCAAGTTCTCCGATGTTTGAACGAAGTCCACGTATGTTGACCTCCATTATTTGCAATTCCGTTTCTCGTAGTCGATGGGCATGCTTATGTCGTTTCCGTTTTGATCCGTCCGTTTTCTTTCGAGGCTTGGTTTTGAGACTTGTAGCAATAAGATTACAGGTGCAGGGTTGCTAGCCCCTACACCCAGTGAGCAATGCACACAGAGGTAAATATCTAAATAAATGAACATCGTCCCATTTCAAAACAGTTGTCGCAAGCGTCAAACGTTTGTGCTTGTTAATTGTGGCGAACCGCCGGTTAGTGATGGTAAACCTAACCTGCGGTTACACGAGCGATCTAGGCTTGAAGGCCGTGAGTAAGCGGTAAATATGTGATTTACCTATATGATTAAAACGTGACAAAATATGACAAAATCACTAATATTTCAACTTATAAATGTACAAATCACGTTTAATTGTGAACAACTGGATAAATACGCAAATCTGTTAATCACTCTAAAATATCTCAGACACGACCCTCATATTACTCACACATTACACATACCATACTTAATCATAATACAGGGGACACTATAGATAATCTTAATATTACTGGTGCACAGGAAATATTTCTCCTGTGTAATCACAGTAGATATACTAATTTACATGTGCACACACAGGAAGGTTGATTTCTCCTGTGTGAATGCTACGGTGATTACTTACTTTACTAATTGGACGGTGTGCACACAGGAAGGTTGATTTCTCCTGTGTGAATACTACGCTACGGTGATTACTTACTTTACTAATTGGACGGTGTGCACACAGGAAGGTTGATTTCTCCTGTGTGAATACTACGGTGATTAATTACTAATTAGACGGTGTGCACACAGGAAGGTTTATTTCTCCTGTGTGAATACTACAGTTATTACTTACTAATTAGACGGTGTGCACACAGGAAGGTTGATTTCTCCTGTGTGAATACTACGCTACGGTGATTAATTATTAATTAGACGGTGTGCACACAGGAAGGTTTATTTCTCCTGTGTGTATAAACTATAATCACTCTATATAATTGTTGATTGGATGGTGTGCACACAGGAAGGTTATTTTCTCCTGTGTATAATAATCACTGTAATTTGGGTAATCCTTTATCCTTCATTTACTTTCACATGTACACAACTTGTCTGAGTGAGTGTCAGTCACATGTAAACAATGCAATGCTAGAAAACCTTGCTGATCTTTAAATTTAATACTTCAAATTGTCTCTTATACCACCTGTGCCATCATTACAATATTCGCCTTTGTGATGCATGCACAACTCGTCTTTATCAAGTCAATCTAAACGATTTCCCAACAATCTTTACAGAGAAAAGGCAATCCAGACGTCGTGCGCCATTTCATCGTGGACACAGGCTCCGCGCTAAAATCAGCCCGTCTTACAGAACTTTGCATGTATTTCTAACAATAGAGGGCAGTATACCAGTTTAGCGGTATAATCATTTCTACCTTCAGTGAGTAGCGGTCGGCGCGTGACATTATCAAACAACATTCATAATGACACGTATGGTGTTCCGTAGAGTTATAAAAGTGTGTAGTCACTCGCTACGTCAAAACGTTAATTTAAATAACATTAATAATGCAACACGTCATACCCTGCCCATCCGAGAAATAACGTCTGTGAAAATGACGCCAATTTTTTTGTGTTCGAAATTTTGTTACCGTTCTTTCAAAAATAAGGACTATAATTGCATTACAAACACATTTTGTGCCAGAGTAACATACAAATAAATGGCAAATAAAATGGCAAAAATGTCACGTTCGTTGTAAATAAATGAATCAATGTTTAAATAGTAAACTATCACTCTAAACACTCACCGATCTCTGTGGCTTGCATATATGTTCCCCATGTTACTTGCAATCGACAAACATTTTAATTTTAACTAGCTGATGGATTAATATAACATCATTTTTATATCATTTTTTTATAAATTATAAAGGCCCATGCGTTAACATTTTATTTATTTATTATCTATTTGATTTATATATCATTTATCTCTTGATTGGTTTTTTAAACTTCTATCTAATGTTTAATATTGCTATATAGCTATTGATTTGATTTGATTGTTCAGTTAATCCAAGCAAATGCTTTGGTTAAAGTCACCTATTTCATCAACGTAACTATGTCAGCGTACACGTTGCAAACTATTTAGCATTGATAGTTGCAGCAGCATAAAGTTATGCTCCAACTTCCTCTTGGATTGGAACTGGTATAATATTAAGCGTAAATTAATCGGTGTTTACTAGCCTAGTAGCTTACTCCGGTTTGGCGCTCTCAAAAATATGACTTGCCTCTCACTTACTAGCGAAGTAGCGCTATTCCTTAGTTACTCACCATTGGTGCATTCGGCCATTTTGTTTTATCAAAAAAGGGATTGAAGATCAGGAACTAATGAGGGAATACTTAAATTGTTATTATTTAAAGTGCAAAATAATTTAAATTCAAATGAAAATAATGACAGTTTTGACAGTTTCTAAAACGTAACGAGGGCAGGTGACGGTGAAACTCATCATTGGGTTATAAGGCATTGTAAGGGCCGTATAAGAAAAATGTAGTAAAGTTATGTCAAATTCTCATTGGGCCACCTCTGTGTTGGAAACTTTTTCAACGGTGCGAATGTTATCATGGCTAGTATTAGTACACCGGCCAGCACCAGGATTGGGGTGCAGGTATAATTGTTTTGACTCATTGCTTTCAGGCGGTGCATTTATATGCATTTGGGTCATTGCTAGGGTATAAGAAAATTGAAAGTGGTGCAATTAGTTTTTATGCTGATAAATAACAACAATGTAAAAAGGTGAATCCATCGGACGCAGGAACAAAACACCACAAGAATCAGAAAACGAATCTCGAAAATGATCAGAATAAAAGCAAGGTATGCCAAGTATGTGTGGGTAGTAACTGTCTGGTAGGCAGCCTCGCTTTAATACTGACATTGTGCTATAATTATAGTGGTGTACCCGTCTAGTTCACTATCTCCTTTATAGTTCTTACTACTTTTGTTGTTATAATTTGTCCCTGATGAAGGGTGGTATATCCACTCGAAGCGTCCATAGGTGACGAGAAAAAAACCACGATAAAAATAGCTCCTTATCGTTTTCATCGTTTTAGGAAGTCACCGTTCCATCTCCATATGCATTTTTGTATCAGTTTCTTATCAATCGTAGAGAGCTTTGATATAGGTTGGCTTTCCTCAGGGTTATTATCCTTTACCAGCGTTGAAGCACTGGGACTGGGTACGCTTCCAGAAATGCTAAAACGTGGAGCAGCACGAACACACCAAGTGTCTTTGTTGTTGTAGGGCTGTAGGGCGTACCATATGTTGATTACTTTGCCATATCCAATACCACAACTTTGACTCGTTTGACACCTGATACACTTATTTTATTGACGCATTGGAGTCTGTCTGATTTTGTGCCAGATCCCAGTGACCCTTGTTCCGCAGAGCACGGTGGCTCTATCTGATTCCAAACCAAAGGAAATCTTACATGGCCGCATCAGGTCCCGACTGAAGTGACTCAGTGAGAGGAATGTTGGCCAAATATAAGGTCACATTCTGCCTCCGCCGTAGGCCCGTATGCCACTGCCCTTGGTTTACTTAGGGTCTGGTGAGTTGGCAAAGTATGGCATGTTTTTCCACAATTGACGGCGAGTTAAGGTACACGGTCCATAGGCCTACGTATCTCTCAGTGCCCCTTTTAAACCCTTTAGTTAAAATTATATTATTGAAACACTTTTTTAAAATTCATAACATTGTATGTAATAGTCCATGAGCCTGGACCCAAATTTTTGCTCATCGGTACCATATTGAGGGAGTAAGGCTAACTTGGATTTTTGGAAAGGTATTAACCTCTAGTTTCAGAATATGGCTGATAGCAAATTCAAAGCGGTAGCTTTATATGAGTTTTCAGCCATTTTCAAAATGGCCGCCAAAATGCCAACATAAAGCACACTAATAAACTTATGATGAATTTTGGAAACTCTGTTGGATGTAAATAACGCAGTCTTGTATGAATAAGACCACTAGACACTCATATCCAGAACTATTGCTTTGTTAACACATCAAAATCCAAGATGGCCGCCAAAATGGCCGCCAAAAATGGTAAAATTCCATATATTGGCATATATAAACCAACACATATGATCAGAGTATAGTTTTAACAATGGGATGTATGTGTTAGACGATTAAAAACTCATGAATTGTATTTTTGCATTGTTAACATACTTTAAAACCAAAATGGCCGCCAAATTGATGGCCAAAAATGATCAAAAATTGTCAAAATTCCATATAATATCATAATATCAACCATAATGCATGATGAAAATATAATTTTAATGATGGGATGTATGTATTGGACTACTAGTAACGCATATACAGTATTCTTGCTTCGTTAACATAGTACAAAATCCAAAATGGCTGCCAAAATGGCCCCCAAAATGGTTCCCGAGGTGGCTGCAAAAATGGTCAAATTCCATAAAATGGGATAATATCAACCTAAATGTATGATGAAAATATAGTTTTAATGATGGGATGTATGTATTAGACCACCAGTAACTCATATCTAGTATTTTTGCTTTGTTAACATACTTAAAAATCCAAAATTATTAAGATTGGCATTATAATGAACATTTCATTAAAATTACCTCCAAATGGCCAAAATAATTACCCCGGGTGGCCACCAATTGATAAAAATATATGACCAGAATGAGAAAAAAATGGAGTCTATACCATTCAATCGTACCTTGTCACCTACAGATACGTTTACTTGGTGGATTAAAATCTATAGATATAATCTTTTGGTCATATCTAATGTAACACTAACAATAAAACTAATACTGTTTTTCAGTATTTTAACATTTTGCAGACATATTGGATACTTTAAAATACTCAAACTAGATCTACAGCCCCTTAACTTGATCATAGACATATGTTGAATGCTGTCTTATTAGATTTGGGGGTATTAGTATGACATAAAATGGTCATTTAAACAATTGTTTTAGGTCATTTAACATCAACTTAACCATTCTGGCAGCCATTTTGGAAAGTGATACAGAATCAAAATTGTAACAGAGGTGAGCCTTATATCTAAAAGAAATAGCTTAGCAGTTGTAGAACATACTATTTGGTGAATGTGATGTAATATACACTCTTACAATGTCTATTGTGGATTATCATTCACTCATGTAGACTATTTTAACATTTACAGCGGCCGTTTTGGTGGCCATCTTGGATTTAATGTACGTTATTACAATGCAAATATACTGGATATGAGTTACGAGTGGTCTAATAAATACATCCCGATGTTAAAACTATACTTTCTTCATACATTTTGGTTGATATTATACCATTTTATGGAATTTCGACAATTTGTTCAGTTATTTTGGGATCCATTTGGTGGCCATTTTGGATTTTCAAGTATGCTAACAAAGCAAAAATACTAGATATGAGTTACTAGTGGTCTAATACATACATCCCATCATTAAAACTGTATTACATCTTACATTTAGGTTGATATTATCCCATTTTATGGAATTTGACAATTTTTGCAGCCACTTCGGGAACCATTTTTGGGCCACTTTGGCAGCCATTTTGGATTTTAAACTATGTTAACAAAGCATGAATACTGGATATAAGTTACTAGTGGTCTAATACATACATCCCAATCGTTAAAAATATATTTTCATCATACATTTCGGTTGATATTATGCTATTTCATGGAATTCTGACCACTTTTTACCATTTTTGGCCATTAATTTGGCGGCCATTTTGGTTTTAAAGTATGTTAACAAAGCAAAAATACTAGATATGAGTTTCTAAGGGTCTAACACTTACATCCCATTGTTAAAACTATACTCTGATCATACATTTGGTTGATATATGCCAATATATGGAATTTTATCATTTTTGGCGGCCATTTTGGATTTAGATGTGTTAACAAAGCAAAATATCCCGATATGAGTGTCTAGTGGTCTAATACATACATTACTGCGTTATTTACATCCACCAGAGTTTCCAATATTCATCATAAGTTTATTAGTGTGCTTTTTGTTTGCATTTTGGCGGCCATTTTGAAAATGTGCTGATAACACGCAGAAAGCTACCGATTTGAATTTGCTATCAACCATATTCTGGTTCCATGGATCCATACCAATACAAAAATCATTATTAGCCTTACTCCCTCGACATGGTACCGACCGACCCTACGGGCTCATGGACAATAATGATGTATACCTTCAATGTATTGTGTGTTTTTTTAAGCCGACGGTACATTTCACACGGAGGTTGTCCTTAACGGCGACATTAGTCAACGAAGTAACAGAGATGTTGACAGATACAAAGAAATATTTCTGGAAAGACTCGAAATTTTAAAACCCGTCGTCAATTTCGTTGGAACCGGTGAGGGAAGTGTTGTGTTAGTATATCAACTTCCGCGTAGATGGCCTTGTGAGCAACCTGGAGGAATTGGTTACATCGATGTACTGGCAAGATTAACAGATGATGTATCGCAAAGACCTGCTTGGCTAATGGATAGTGACGTCATTGGAATTCACATAGAAGGACAAGCATATGTAGATCTTTCGGAGTTTTCTCCAAGAGGTATGCTCTATTTCAATATTGTTGATTGTGAACTACATATACATGTCTGAATGAAAAACTGAACTGTATAAAAGTATAATTGAAGATCCACCAAACATAAACTGCACTTTTTGAAGTTGACCCCCCACCCTCCTCCATCTTTCCCCTACCATCCCCTCCCCAATTTGATCGTCCAAAGATTTACCTTTTTATTTGACAGAATTAGGCCTACCGGTACATGATATCACGGAGGAATCGTTACTCGGCGGTCTTGGTAAGCGCATTGTTGTACGCATGTCACATAATAATAATAATAATAATAATAATAATAATAATAATAATAATAATAATCAGTATTTATATAGCGCCTTTTCCAAATGGCTCAAAGCGCTGTAATTTTGCTGCTGGTGAATCATCAGAATCACGTCGCATCAACTAGGGTGCTGCCAATTTCTAGCGCAAACCTATCCGCACTTAGATTGTAACATCCACCATTTTTCAATGCAGCTCCCCAAATACCATTGGGTCATGGAAGTTTTTGATAACCGAAACAACTGATCACCGATTTTGAAAGCAGGAGGAAACCGGAGATCCCGCAGAAAACCTGCGAGAGCGTGTATGGATCGTGATAAACCAAATGCACATAAAGCCCGGTCGTGCACAGAATTGAACCCAGGTTTCATTGGTGCAAGGCGAGGGAACTACCGCTGCGCCAACACATACGGTACCTACAGTGGCGTAGCCAAGGGGGGGCAAGGGGGGGCAGCTGCCCCCCCTGTGGGGTTCTCTGCCCCCCCTGTTGCCCCCCCTGTGGGAAATGTCAGTTGAAATAATTTGGGACTAACCTATTCACAACACAAGGAAATTCAATCCTCAATTTGGTTGTTGCCCCCCCACCAAAACTCCCGGCCCCCCCTTTGCCCCCCCACTGAGAAAAACCTGGCTACGCCACTGGGTACCTATCTTGCCTCGATCCTAGAATATGAAATAATATGGATCTATAGTAAGAGGACGGCCATAACCTTTGATTATATTGATTGAAAAGCATACTCTAATTGATCCGTAGAGACCCTCGAGTAGCAATATTAATTATTATAAGGCCATGTGTTTTGAACTCGCCGACCTTATCCGTCACATGAACTGATTTTTACAATTTTTCACCATCTGAGATTCGAATTAGCATATCGCAATAAATACTTGTTCTCCCATAAAAAGTATATATTTTCTGAGCGGTAATCTCACAAGGAATCCAAATATGCTATTGGAATTTAGATAGGACCTAATGATAATATGTTGTGATTAAGAATGTTCAAAAAATATAGATTTTTTTCATATTTTGATTTAAGCTCAATAATATTTTTATACCTATCCCAATCATAATTTTACTGTGCATATTAGTTTCTCATGCATCAGAACATAATGGTTGTGTATTTAGTGAAATGGATCGAAATGGATCGAAATGGATCGAAATGGGTCACAAGGAGTCGAAATTAATCGAAATTAGTCGAAACGAATCGAAATACGTTTGTAGTGCGCACACTAGCATTGCTCATTTCTTAAAAGAGTGGTTATAAAAGCATTATATGCTAGTTATCGCTTTTTCGTAGTACAAATTGCTAAACGGAGCTCGTAGGATGGGGATGGGCAGTATATCGGTACGGTTTCATTTTAATATAGTCGGGTGGAAGCGCGACCGTGTAGGGTACAAAGTGGGTGGGGTACAAATGCAATTTTATCGCTGTAAACGATTGATGAGGATGTCTAGATTCACAATTTCAAGCATTTGACTCTAATGAAAATTGGCAGAAGCATTGTTGATAACTTAAACGAAAGCACATGAGATGGCAATCAACAACAACTTGCTAATTAGTCATCAAAATAACAACTTCCATTCTATTTGAAAAAAGTTGGAACTTGTGAAATAATAAACAAAGAACGAGTTGAAAGAGGAAAGAATGAAAAATAAAGAAATAAAGATACAAATTGAAAAAATACCTCCCCTCCCCTCCCCTCCCCTCCCTGACTGGGCGAAATTTTTTAAAGGGACTTTCTAGTAAATCCCTTGTCAGTTAACTTTAATTTTTCGACCGCCCCCCCCCCCCCCAATATGAAAAAACCTGGCTACGCCACTGTGTAAAATGTTTCAAGAGTAGAGCAGATCGTCAGATTGGGGTGTCCACTTATTATTACCATGTAATCAAATAAAGTTAAGAGCACATAAACTGCTTTTCTATTATATTACATAAACCTCCTATCTACTAACTTATATATCTTAATTTTGTTTCATAGTGCGTGAGACCTCTGATATTAAAGTGAGGGACATGAGTTGTCATCATGATTACCTATCTCGGCACGTACCACAACAACAGAAACTTGACACGAACCTCCATCTGCCCCAACAACAAATACTCAAATCGACAACATCAGCTATCCATCAACTAGAGTATTCTAATCTCAAAATCCATGAAGAGATTGGGAAAGGAGGAAACGGAGTGGTACGCAGAATGACATTTAAGGAGGCGTATAGAGGTTATACCGAAGCTGCTGTCAAAAGCCTTACGCATTTGAACTCAAATGAAATTGAGATGCTTAGTAATCTTTCACATCCAAACATAGTTAAGGTATTGGGAATTTGTCAGTTTGTATTGCCAGTCAATCTGCTTGTCCTTGAGTTAGCACCAGATGGCTCTTTGTACGACTACCTAAGGAGGGAGGGACTCGCACCAATTCAAGAGAATCTAGTACGCAAGTGGCTGAAAGAATGCGCACTTGCGGTCAAATATCTTCATGAAAACAATATCATCCACAGGGATATCAAATCAAGGAACTGTCTGTTGTTCCACCACAGTGTCTTAAAACTGAGCGATTTTTGTTTGGCTGCAAAGCTTGATGACCTCTATCAGCTTAACGAAGCAACATCGGATACATCTTTGAGGGAAACATGGCGATATAAAGCACCGGAACTACTCAAACCAAAGCAAAAGAATGCTCATGCTTATTCAAAAGATACAGACATATTTTCATATGGAATGCTGATATTTGAGATATGCTCAAGAGATGCAGGAATGACCATTTTTCACAGAGTGAATAAACTGGTTAGATCGGATGAAATGATACTGCCAACAATACCTGCAACCTGCCCTGAAGATCTGTCTGATCTGATGCTTTTCTGCTGGAAAGCCAATCCAAAGGAACGACCTACAGTTGAAAGAATCATATCTGGTAAATAATTATGTAAACTATTCTACTACATTACAGAGTAGTGAACCTTTTCATCTGGGGGATAAAACACCATTAAGACAAAGAAGAAGAGAAAAAGGACCAATCAGTAAAGCTCAACTTTAATTTTGAAAAATATCTTATGTTTCCTATAACCATTAACATTTGTGTCTTTGCCACATATTTTTTTGGTTTTGGGGCTTCCCACCTTTGCCTCTGGCTACCACCAGGGGCCTTCCCATTCCTGTTTGTGTTTGTGCTTCAAATGTGCACCCCGGGAAATTAAGTCCTGTCTGTGGATCTTGCGCACAACAAAAGCGGTAGGGGAGCAAGCCACTGAAGTTTCAGGTGTCTATTTATGTTTCAAGATATCAATTACAATTTTCCCACTGAATTCGATTGATCAATGTTTCAAGAATCTTATACATTTAGTGTTATTTTACTGTTAATTTGTTATATAATTATGTGAATTCCAGATTTGGTATATGAAGAACGTCTACTGACAAGCACACCCGGATATCAACGAATGCGCCGATACTCATATTGTCCTGAGGAGTCACAAATACTTGACCATAGAGGAGGAAAGATAGTAGTGCCTGATACAGACGCTTGTCTTGTTGTGCCACCTGAGGCGCTCTCTGTTGGGGAAGAAGTTGATGTAGCAGTGTCAGTTCATTGGGGAAATGACTACCCGCCTCTTCAGAGTAATAATTCTGTCATTGGACCTGTGGTTTCTTGCAAACCTGATGGTCTGAAGTTTCAGAGGCCAGTAAAGATAACGCTGCCACATTCAGCTAAAAACATTACGACAAAGGACATCACAATTTGGACCAAGAAGTCAAGCGGTAAGTTCATTATTATACTTCTTATTGAATTTATTCAGACGGTTAGTATAACAATGTTTACTCGCCAAAAGAACATCATAGTGCTTATGCATGGGATCATGTGGGCTATTCAATTCAGATCTAGGTATGCGTGCATAATCATGATAATTCTTGTTACGTGTACACTGTTTAGTATGCAATGTCTTCTTGTTTACTTTTTAAACTGATACATTGACTATAAACCATTGTAATAGCACATACACAGCCAGTCCAGAGTTCCACAAATTTCACTTATCGTACAGCTTCAGAGTGCTATAAATTTGACATCGTAAATAACCTGATTAATTATATCTCAACTTGGTGCTTGTGTGTTTGGTAGATGATTGTTTATCTTGATCAGAGTTGATTGCATCAAAAACCTCTAAGTTCTATCAGTGTCCTACTGTGCATGGGTTTGTACTGCAGAGTTCTGCCACATAAATCATCACTGATACAAGTACTGTCGATGAGTGCTATTAATTCCTTATAGCTCTGCTATAAGTCATACTTAAATTTTGGATGATTCACCACATAAGCAATATCCCAAAGGAGCTGACAAAACTCTCAAAAGGTCTATAATATATCAATTAAACATTAAAATACTATCATATGTTCTTGGACATAAAATGTAATCTGATAACACCCATCGTATCAAAACAAATAGGACTCTGTTTTATGGCTGGTTTTTTTAAAACTTTTTCAAAACCACTGGACCATGAACAATTCACCGTCGGTGCAAAGCCCAATTAATAATGATAATATTCTGAAATTCTGAGATTAATCCAATGAAAAATAAGACCGCTAGCATAATTTGCGTAAACCATGTCTGTACAATGGGATTTACACATACAAACCAGAAAATTACATGGTTTATTTCAATACATTGCATTCATAAATATTGTAAATCATCTGTCAATAATACAGGCAAAGATTAGTTTGGTATTCCTCTTAATTCTGGCACAAATCATTAAAAGCTACATAAACCACAAATTGGATGCATGAATAATTCTGTGCAATGTTCAATGTTGCTCAGTGTTCTTATGAGAAAGCCTCAGTTCGTAGGGAAGTTGTGGTACATGTAGGAAAGCACCAATCATGTCAAAAGTGAGTGTATACCAATCATTAACAGAGAAGGACATTTAGACTTAGAAATTGGACTTGTAAGTCAACTTCAATTTCTGCCATAAGTATGATAAGAATAAGAATAATTTCCCTTTAGCCTATTTAAATATGTAATATTCCACTGTCATGTTAATCTACCTTTACTGTGTGAATAACAATTGTACATTGTACGTACTACATGTACAAAATGAGTTGACTTGCCTAGTTGGTCACACTTTCCTTAGTTGATAATGGATTTTCTCATCTTTTCAGGATTTTAACTTTATTAGTTGTACTTTACAATGAAATCAAATTGGTCATGATTCAGTGGTTTAAATCAGGATTAAATCCACGTTGAAAGAGAGTCCTATTTTTTTATACACCCTGTATTGAATCATTGTTATTGAACAGGGCCAGAGCACCCGTGGGAAAATTTGATGGATACAAATTATGATTTGGATATTGACAAGGAGAACCTAATCTCAATATGGACGGATCATTTCACTCTGTTTACACCGACAATCAACTCTAATCCAACTGATCCCGTACCGAAACCACCCCATGTTCCTGACCCTACTGTTCCATTACCAACTGGTCCGAAACACACTGTTTCGGAACAGACTCTTGAGCCTGATGTGACTGAACCAACTGAACCAATGGAGGGACACCGTCAATCTATTCAACTCCCTGAACCTGACCCTACTGTTCCAGAATCATCTGTTCCACCAGTGGTTCCTAAACACACTGTTTCCGAACAGACTCCTGAGCCTGATATGACTGAACCTACTGATCCGGGTGATCCAATGGAGGGACACCGTCAATCTATTCAACTCCCTGAACCTGACCCTACTGTTCCAAAATCAACTGTGCCACTGCCAGTGGTTCCTGAACATACTGTTTCCGAACAGACTCTTGAGCCTGCTGTGCCTGTTGTGCCTGCTGTGCCAGAACCAACTGATCCGATGAGGGGATACTACCAATCTATTCAACTCCCTGAACCTGACCCATCTGTTCCAAAATCATCTGTTCCACTACCAGCGGTTCTTGAACATACCGTTTCCACACAGACTATTGAGCCTGCTATTCCCAAACCCAATGTAGACAGGTTTATGTTGCCTTTCCTGTTCCCACCTGACCTGAGAAGAGGAAAAGCTATCATAACTATTTATGCAGTTCGTGCTGATGAAATCAAGGTAATTTGTTAAAATAGAAACACAGCGCTACCATGAAGCAAAGTTTCATAATCAAAATGAGTTGATGCAAAAAAATCAATAACAAGACTTGACTCAACTTGAGCCAATTTCAGTTGCTTGGCTTGATCTATTGGATTGACCTGCCTCTGCTTGACTTGAGGAAAATCTAGAAATACTTAAAGGGGCACTCAGAGATGTGTTGGAGGCTGTGCCCTCAATTATGATAAAAACTGAGATTAGTTTATTTTTATAATTGTATTACATGTATGAACTTAGGATTAAGAAAAATCAGCTCTCTTTGTACAAGAAAACGTCGATTCAAAAATGCTCGTACAGCCGCGACGAGCATTTTACGTCCGACAGTATCCCCCTGCAGTACGCGTGATACATAACGCGAACCATATTTGCATAGAGGGCGTTTTTCAATAAATAGCGATGATATTGTTTTAATCTAGTTTTGCTGTGTTTTTGTTAGTAGAAACAACAATAATGGCAATTTTTAATGTTCATCTTGAATTCTGAAGTAAATGTTTAAACATTTAAAATGTTCAACACCACTTAATGTCCCTTTAAGTCGAGTTCAACGAGATATATAGGTAGAGCGCCGATCATTGCCAGCCCATTTACAATGCAATCCAAATCTCGCGCTCGAAATCGTGTAAAATTACAGATGAAACACCAAATCTTGCAAAACATAGTGAATTCAATCAGTTATACATTAGAAAGTAGAAATAGTTATCAACTTTTGCTTTGGATATCTTAATTACTTAGCTTAAGCTACATAAGATATCAGTGTTAAATAAAAGACAGCAAAATAATTCTCTGAAATCAGTAATAATATTATTTCAGGGCCTGTTGCCGCAAGTGGTCGCGTGAAGCCAGTTTTGCGACCACTTGTAGCAACGGTTCATGAATGAATCGACTGATTTTAGTGGATTTACACATAGAACGGCAACTTAAATACAATTTTGCGAGCAGACGGTCATGACAGTACTCAAACAACTGGAAATCAGCCCTTGTCGGTCAATCTTGATACGGATTCTCGGCCAAAACATGTGCATGGAAGACGCATTTACCTACTTATGTGATTGATTTTGTAAAACGATGAAGTTTCATAAAATTATTTTTTGGTTCGGTGACTTCATTTTCTAGACAAGGAGGGCGCTCTACCTATATCTATCTCGTTGGTTGAGTCACATCTTTTTGTGACTTCTAAGTAGACTTGACTTGTGACTCGCGGTTTCGTAACTTGTTCACAGCACTGCCTAAATTAGTTTCAAAAGTTTAATTTTACCTAACTGTTTCATTCCATATCTTTTGAAAAGAGCATTAAAGCTGACGAAAAAGAAGTAGGTAGCGTGAGATGTGGACCACAAAGACAATTACAGATTAAATGGCAAGATAAGGGACCTCTCAGATTCAGAGTGAACTACATCGATCCAGAGGGATGCTGGGATCCAGAGGAAAAGGTGTGAATATAAAGTATATTTTCTTCCCAAGGCAGTGGTATATTGAAGTGCACATCCTATAGCAATGACATATCAAAGTACACAGCATTTCATATAGCATTGCCTTGAACATACGAGGGGCGGTCAGTAAATAATGAAAGTGATCATGGTATGGGATGCATGAGTGATTCTATTGAGGCGATAATGTGATCAATACAAAGTATGAACCTTTGTCTTTCAAACAATACACTTTTGGATTGTTAGATACCTTTGGTTATGTAACGTCATTAACATAAACACAATAGGTTTCAGACACTGACTGAAATCTGTCAATTATTTGGCTGGATATGTAATATGTTGAATATGGGTTGATTGATACATTTGCGTATATCTCGGCAATGCAAGCATAAAAACAGATAACACTTGGCACATGGTTAGAATACACACTTATCTCTGTTTGACACTCTTTTTAGATCTGAATGCCTTAATACGAACAAGAAGGGACCATCTCAAAACAAACAAAAATCCGCAATAATATACCTTAGAAAACAACAAAGGATAAAGAACAATGGAGGGATTATAATTTAATAAATTGTTGTGGGATGTAAAGCAATAATAGTGGGGATTTCAAAAGGAGCTGTTCATAAAATATCCTCAAACCATTGAAATTATATGACGATTACTTACACAATACATATCTAGTAGTTCTAAAGATAACAGTAATAAGAGAGGTTGTGGCAGCCATCTTTGATTGATACATTCATGTATATCTTCATTTTGACTATCACAATATGTTTACACATTGATTTAAGCATTTTTCATTATTTCTGATTAGAATTTGAAGGCACAGTAAGCTTTTATCTGGTAAATTTCATGATTTTAGCCATTTTGGGCCCGTTTCAAAATTATCTGCCGTCTGCGCATGCGCATTTTTTCTGCAGGTTTCATGCGAATAAGTTCGGATAATTAGTTAACTATCATATGGAATCTACCAAACTGGTTAATTGCTTGAATTTTTCCTAAATTGTTTGATTTTCCGCAATATTAGTGATTCACTGACTGGGCATTTTTTAATGAAAATTAGCTATTTGAAATACTGATATTTGTATACCTTTTATTCAATTGCTTCTCCTTATTTTTTCCTCTTATACTACACATTCCAAATTACACAGGGATTAAAGTTATTGTCTTTTGTATCATATTTATGCGAACAAAATCGGGATTTACCTGCTTCTGATGTCATGTTATGCAATCTTCTTACCACGTGTTTCATAAAAACAATTCAAATTTCCCGCCAAATAACTGATTTAGCAGTGTCCCAAGTGTACTTACTTTGAGACAATGCTATGATGTCATAGTTCACACTTAAAAATCCAAAACTGTATTGTTTGAAAGACAAAGGTTCATACTTTGTATTGATCACATTATCCCCTCAATAGAATCACTCATGCATCCCATACCATGATCACTTTCATTATTTACTGACCGCCCCTCGTACATACAGTAAAGAAACTAAAAACACAATTGGATAGAACATTTGTAGAATTATCATTTTTGATACCAAACTTACCAAAGCATGTTTTCCGAACTGTAAAACTTAATGTAATGAAAGGAGTGATAGAGGGAGAGAGGCAATGGAGAGAAATAAGGTTTTCCATGGTGATTCTTTTTTATTTCAGATTGAAATAATACTTATTATAAACATTGATAATAATTATGTGCGCAAAATATTTAAGTGAAAGCCTTTTTGCAAAAATCCACATGAATGGAATAAAGTTTGGTATCAAAATAATTCTACAAGTTTTTTCTATCCAACTATGTTTTTAGTTTGAGACTTGCGAATTATTTTAAAGAGAGGTACAAAGCTTTAAAAAGGTATCGATACTTTTGGGACACCCTGTATATAGGTACTTTTAAATAATTCCAAAATTTGAGTTAAATTCAAATGGTTATAAAGATAGAAGCAAATATTCACTTCAAATCTTCCAATCGAACAGAACATAAACTTCAACTTTCATTGAGCATATCCTAGTAGTAGGTAAGAGTGCGACTTGCGTTAGCCAGGAGCACTCTTACTTACTTAGAGCACAGCACTGTGACAGCTAGCATGTCTTCACAGTTCTATAAAGTGACAGCTAGCATGTCTTCACAGTTCTATAAAGTGACAGCTATACTCTATTTGGCCATCTCGAGACAGTGACGTAACTGAAGAGGCGCAGCTTTTACGCACGCGTGTGTATCTTCCGCCTTTCAACGCTCGTGTTTGTACGCCAGCGCCGCGAGTATGCGCGCGCGTTATGTGATGCAATTAGTAGAATACGCGGTTACGTCACTATCTCGAGATGGCCAAATAGAGTATAGCATGTCTTCACAGTTCTATAAAGTGACAGCTAGCATGTCTTCACAGTTCTATAAAGTGACAGCTCGTACATCAGGTTGACTAAAGACCCAAGGGAAGACTGTACCATACAAATAGCCACACTCATCAACTCTGTTTAATTGAGTCATGACATGAGCTTGTAATATGGAAGCGATTGTTTGGGATAAAGTGTCAACTAAGGGCATATCATATATCACAGACAAATCTGTGAGAGTGTGTCTGTGCGGTATTTATGTTCCAATGCCAGTGATATTTAGAATACATGTATCACATTTGAACCACAATTAGTATAAGGTGACAAGATAGGAGTTGGATTCACCATGAATGTACCATGGATTCACCAAGCATGGTAGTTGTATTTAACAACAACAACAACAACAACAACAAGTGTTAAATAAATTATATATTATCACGGCATTTCTTCACTTTTAACTTCATTTATTTGATATAAGTGTTAAATATTAACGTATGAGCACAAATTCTGAATTACAAGCACTTAGGGAGCATTTGAATGTTGCTGATATTTCAACAACAACCCCTGACACATGTAACTTTGTGATCGATCATGTTCATGTTATTATTGAAATGCATTACCTATGCAGTGCTAGATCATGATAGTAGGCTCTTAGGATAATAAATGAAGTCTAATTCAGCCACATAAAACGCACACACAACATTAGTTCATTATCAATTTGATAATCACTTAATATAATCAGACATTGAAAATTCACAAAGAGATGTGGTTCATTTTTCGCAATCAATCGCCATACCTACCATTTAAAGGCATATTATGCGATCTTTTTCATGGAGCGCCCTCTATCTGTGATGTTTTCCCAGAAATGCAATATGTTTGTCAAAATAAATGTATAACCATGAAACTAAAGTATATTGTAAGTTACAGAGCAATACGATTCCTAATTACTTCTAAACCATACTTTGAAATAAGTTGTCCTGGTACCAGGACAGTTTATTTTCCGAGTCGTGTTTTCTTTCGTAATAGAATTCAAAGGTTTGACACCGTGTTAACGCCACGACCGCAACCGTACACAAGTGAACACACCCCTACGAAATGCTTCATGATGAAAGTCGAAACATTGATGTTGATAAATTCCTTAAAATTGGAAGCAGATTTCCAGTATGATTAGGTAAAGTTCTGTGATGGGTTTTATACGGAGAATACAGTCAAAGTAGATTGATGAGTCCAGGAAAGTCTTTCCTGATGGTCAAACCTCATTATAAGAAAGAAAGAAATATATGTAAAATTGTGAAAAAATATCACATAATATTGCTTGTGCACCAAGACAATTGATAGTGCAAATTATACGCATATTATTCATCTGTTTACGGAGTGAAAAGGCTTATTTGTTATTTCATTTTTATTACAGAAGGTGCAGATGGGTGGATGTCAGTCTTTCTGCTCGGTTGTGTTTGGAAAGACAAACACATCTGTAGATAGCATTATGGGATTTATAAATGCCTCGCAGAATGACGAGCATATAGTTATAGATTCACGGTTTTACAACCCACCAGTGAAAACTGAAAGAGAACCACAATATGTACGAACAAGTAAGTACAGAGAATGATGTTGAATTCAAGAAGGTACTTAAGACGTTTTTGTTTCCAAACTAATTGTTTGCTTCTTATGTTTATAAGTTATTATTATTACGCTATTTTTTTTTATCTCTGTAAGTGCTTTGAGCCTCCGTATTAAACAAAGTATTCATCAGGTAGGCACCGAGTCCAAATAAAGTTGATCGTCAATGAATATTTTCTATCAAAGGGCATAGGCCTATATATATACACAAAGAATTAAGTTAAGCACCCCCTAATATATGTATACATTGGCATATATTCTAAGGTATGTGAGATCAAATAATAATGATTGGTATGACATTAGCAATTATCCATTGATGAAATGCAGATGAGTGCACTCATCTGTGACGCCCATCGCTCGTGTTATCATCCACGTGGTCGTAGGTCGTAGGGTTGAGTCAGTGATCCGATCACGTGGGTCCTACACACGTTATTGACGCAAAGATCGCTAGAGGTCTTCTCAGAACAATGACTGTACGTTAGAAAACATAAACGTCATCCACACTGTCCGTGATGGACCTATAGCTCCATACTTAAATTGAGGTGAAAATATGCCTAAAATTCCCAAAAAATGTCACCTTAAATTATTCAGAATAAAATATTGAAAACGGCATGATTGTTATGTTTTTATGTGACCATAATATCACTTCTCCAGAAAATATAGCAATATCATGGGTATACTACACTGTTTTGACGACAACAAACTTGTAATGTGCGAGGTTGTAAAAAAACGGGGGGGGTGCTTAACTTAATTCTTTGTGTATATATATAAAACATTTTTCAAGATTGTCGACGAGGAATTTCCAAAGGAGCACGTTCTAAACAAGATATTCAACAGGAATACGGTTAAGCTGAGCTACAGCTGCACGAGCAACATCAAACAGAACATAGACGGACATAATAAGACGATCCTGTCTCGTGAGACCCCAGAAGTAATCCCTCAAAAAGGATGTAACTGCAGGAAACCAACAGAATGCCCTATGCCCGGCCACTGCCTCAAAGAATCAGTCATATACCAAGCCACAGTTACAGCCAATGACAACAGACCGGAACAATCTTATATCGGACTCACAGAGAACAGCTTCAAAACGCGCTACAGAAACCACAAAACATCTTTCAAGAATAAATCTAAGAAGTACAGCACAGAACTCAGTAAATACATATGGGAGCTAAAGAACATACATGTTGACTTCACCATAACTTGGAAGGTGCTCAAACAGGCGAAAGCATTCAGTAGCGCCACCAATAGGTGCAACTTATGCCTGTGGGAAAAATATTATATTATATGTAAGCCCACCATGTGTACACTAAACAAACGTAATGAGCTCGTCACAGCCTGTAGGCATGCAAGTAAATTCTTGCTCAAGAACTTTGTATCATAGTTTTTTCATCATTGCGTCTTAAGCACTTTTTGTGTTGTGGATTTTCGCTCCGCAGAGCGTAGCCAAGTGCTCATATTTGCCCATGCATTTCTAAGTGCCAACTTATAACGTAACGTATTATATCTTGTATTGTGTCATCACCATGATCACCATTCACCATTCTACCTGACGAGTGCAACACGACAAGACGTGTTTTGTACGAAACTACGTAGTAGTAGAGACAGCAGTGATGCTACCAAATATTTGTTGATTCCAACAAACCTGTACTATATATATATATATATATATATATGCTTCCGCTCGTATGGAAAAAGAATCACGCCAAAAATCACGCCAGTGTTGAGAAATAAATGAACCCATTTTGGGAGATGGTCATGAAATACTAAATCCTTTGACATTATCCGTCTTAGTGAAGAGCAAAGAGTACATAGTCCATAAAGATATCTTTATCCGTTCCGATATAGTGCATGACATTATTGAAAATCGGTGAAAACCTGTTTTTCACTCTCAGCGTATTTCAATTGATAACACCATGATAAAACTCACACCAAACCTTTAGGCTGCCGCTTAAAGAAAGTATGCTATAAATGATAAATCACTCAAGCAGAACAATTCCCTCCTGGTATAAATCATTCTGGGATACCCTGTAACACCAATATCTATCAGTTCCGGTCTGTTTTTGATCGGCTCTTTTTTGATCTCAAAAGTAATTGCGTTTGTGATTGGATCACTGGTTATGAGTAATACCATTTCTAAAATGGATTGAAGTAATTGGGAGTTCTGATCCTTATTGCCATGCCTTTGCCTCACTCAGTGCTGTGATTTGAATCAGATTCTTATAGCCGATAAATATGTTCATCCTCACAATTTTGATCAAATAGATATGGTCATGCGTTATGAACTCGCCTCCCAATAGGGTGGTGCTGTTACACTTTTTAGTTTCATGCTGTCATATTCCTTGAATATTTTCAAAACCACAAAAGCTATTTCAACAAATCTGGTATCATTTTAAAGCCCTAACAACAAGCTAATGGCCTGCAAATTGGCATTGGTATAGCTAATACGAAAGTGGAGATACAGCTGTTTGAAGTTTGAGGACCAGGGGCAGTGCTGGAAGGGGTGCCGCTGGAAGGGGTGCCGCATGTACAAATTCAATGGGGATAATCCAATGCTTTGTTCTTTTTACAATAACTAGTCAACCCCTAATGTAACAAACAATATTCTGGTGTCATCCCATTTTAAACGATATTTAGTAATCTTTAAGTATGTGGTTCAAAAGACTTGTCAACTATTTGTAACAACTAATTAATTATGGATAAGACCATGATCATCAGCTTTTTTCCTGTTCGCTACACAGTCAACATGAATAATCAGCCTCAATTTACCGGATTTATAAAAATGACTATTACCGAAAAAGTTTTTAACCTATGATAGGAAAAGTATACATGTTTGTAAAGCTTGTAACTAGAGGAATTCAGAAATGCAGTTTAGATCAGGAAAGGGTACATCCTTAAAAAATATTTCTGAAAATACTAAAAATATATAAAATAAAAATTAGAGATATTCACTAGCTTTTTTTTTATCTTTTAAGTTTATTAATCGTTCTTTCTTCAGTTACAAATACTTCATGATTACAAATCGCCACTCTTTTCTATCACAATCACATACATGTATATCAAATCAAACATGTTCAGTTTAAATTACAAACCTATTACATATTTTTACTATTCCTTGTATCTTCTATGATATGTAGCTTCAAAATATGATATAGTTTCAAGTTACACATCTCATTGTTACGCTCAATCATCTGATCAATGTAAATTGATGCTATTTAAATGTCAATCAATTTTCTGAACCTCAATTCTGATTTGAAAAGAAATAACAGATTGGGATGATTCCCATAGAGATATTCACTAGCTAGTATAATTACCTTACCGACGTAGTAACCTTTGACAATTTTATATCATCTGATGGGTAATTTCATGAGGAATTCAAATATGTAAAGTAAATAATGATAGGGGTAGGTATAAACAATATATGGATCTAAAATTAAAAATTAAAAATTCTGATATTTTTCCGAACATTGTGAATCATACCATTTTAGTTCTTGGTCGTACTATAATTTCAATGACATTCAATTCAATTTATTATAAAATAACATCGTTGCCAAAGGCCAAATTGCGCATTTATAATATTATCATCAAAAATACATATAAATACATGATAAAACAGCGATAACATATAAAATACATAATTATGATTGCAAATCCCCACACAAAAAATATTTAAGAATCCAAACACACACATTTACAAGCAAATGAAACAAACATCCTCACACCACACACCCCTCCACACATAAACCCCCTATACCACACAATTCGACAACACATGTATCCACTAAGCATGCACTCATACACAAACTCACAAGCCCACCTACCAAACAACATTGCACATGAAAAGTACTATTAGCCCCCCCCCCTCCCCATAAAGACCTAAAAATTGCACATTATCAAATAATCACAACATGTAAATGTTAACAGTATATCAAATCTCAATACATGTATACTGGGCAGTAAAAATGAATTGTACAAAAGATTGACAACAACAAAAAAGAAAAAGGCACACATAAACCCCCTTTACCACACAATTTGACAACACATGTATCCTCTAAGCATGCACTCATACACAAACTCACAAGCCCACCTTCCAAACAACATTGCACATGAAAAGAACTACTAGTATTAGCCACTCCCCCCCCCCCCCCCCCCCCACCCCCAATATGATATTGACCTAATATTGCACATTATCAAATAATCACAACATGTAAATGTAAACAGTACATAAAATCACAATACATGTATACTGGGTAGTCACCTAAAATGAATTGTTTAAAAGATTGACAAATGAAGGCACAGGGCTGTTCTGAAAGCGGGATGTTCTAAATGATAATTGTGAAACTGAATCTGCATTGCGTAGTCTTCTGCCATGAACTTCAAATCTGGTGTTGGGAAGGATATGTTTTGTTCTGATATTGTCGGCCAGGTCTGATGCAAATTTAAGACACTGTTTTGTTCTTCTACAAGCAAGGGATTCAAGTTGACAAGCAGACAAAGCATCATCATAAGATGAGTAATCACGGCCAAGGATGGTTTTACATGCCCTTTTCTGAATTCTTTCAATTTCACACCTTTGTTTTGCTGTTATACTTGAGTGCCAAATAGGGGCAGCATATTCAAGTACCGGTCTGAGATAACTTTTGAAGACAACATTTAATTCGCTCTTATCAAAACCAAACTTTTTCAGTGAACGAAGCATAAAACAGGCGCTGGTTAGCTTTCACAAGCATGTTGCTAACCTGTGTGTCCCATTTTAAATCATTCTGAAGCCAAAGGCCAAGCACTTTTGCATTATCAACCAAAGGGAGGGACTCACTGCCAATTTTCAGCTCAGAAGTAGGCTTAGATTTGCCAAAATTAATTTGCAGAGCCTGACACTTGGTGGGATTAAGTTTCAAACAGTTTGTTTCAGACCAGCCCTTGAAATTATTCAAGTCATCTTGAAGGTTACCAATGACTTTCACATTGTGATTTTCAGCAAATGTTAAGTCGTCAACATATTTCCAATACTCTGTACTTGCATCAGAAGCTGCATCATTAATTAAAATTTGAAAACCAAGGGCCCAAGTTTAGTGCCTTGGGGAACGCCCCCATTGATATAAACATAATCTGAAAGTGGTTTCCTCATGCAATTTCTCTACAGAAAATGTATACTTTTACTACCTCAGGGGGTATACAAGCCAATATAAATGTGTAAAGTTAAAATCATGTCGCGAAAGCCAAAATATGTGTGTAACGCGAAAGGAGGCGAGCTTATAACACATGACCATATAGTTTATATGTTTTTGCCGCGTTGTCAGCTTGTATCATGTTGTTTATATATATGTTTATGAAAGCAAAATGATAGGAATTGATAATTTTTTCATATGAATCTTGAAAAGTGAAAATAAAGAAATGTATGTGTTATTATTAATATTGCAAAATGTATGTTGGGGGTTGGACGAGCGGTGTGGTGAATGAGGGTGAGGTAGGTTGACAATATGTCGTTTTCAATGGTTCTGTATCATTTGGGTGGTTCCCAGTGTTTTGGGTTCCAAGTTCAGTTGGCAATGCATGTATGTCGGGGTGTCGAGGCAGGAGTGTGGGGAATGAGGGCGGTAGTGTGTCCTTTTGTCTAGTCATTGAAAAAAGAGGTATTTTTCACCCCAATTTTGTCCTCGATTTGGCAAAACAGGGGGTTAGAATTGATGAAAAGGGGGTACTTTGAAGAACATGCATGGTTACCAACCTTTGTGTTGAGTTGGGTGGCAAGGATCATGAATGGATATGTCAGACATAGCTAGTCACTATCCATAGCAGATTTCACATTTAATAACTGACATTCCCTTCATGCTTACTACTGAACTTTTATCCGCCTGATTAAGGGGGCTGTCAAGTGTCATTTCGTATTTTCCAGGAATTTCACTTTTCTTCATTTTTCAAAACTTCAGAGTGTTATCTATCAGTACATTTCAATTTTGAAATTCCAAAAGCCTATTTAGAAGGATTTAAATCCCTTATTGTGATCATTGACAAAGTAGAATGGAAAAGTCTGCCCGCAGGGGATCAGCGAAACTCCCATGCGCCGCGTATCCAGTGTTTTGTTTTTCACGCAAATTAGCACGCGCAAGTTCGCTTAAAATACGCGACGCTGTTGTTTTGAATTCCGTCAGTGCGTGCTGCGTTACCCGCTATTTTTGGCGCATTTGAGGGCTTGTTCACACGCATTGTTTACGCATCGGAAGCCCGACTAATCAAACCGTCATTTTTGCCGGGGTGTGGCTGAGCCTGAAGCAAGTATTAGTAAAACAAGGCTTTAGCACAAGCGTTAGTATCAAGGAGTTTGGAAAGAGAGAAGGAAAAAAAGATTAAAAATAAAGGACAGAGAAAGATTTTGAATCCATGATCGGAGTGAAACAATCGGCGTGTTTCCACAGAACTGAACTTTCCGGTTATTGCCGTGTAAGAAACTGCAATCCGGTAAGTTCTCCTGTGGAAACACACAATAATCGGATTATTGATAAACCGATTATCACCCATAAACGGTTTATAACCTTCTCCAGAGGTGGTTATTTCCGCTCAAGATGGAAACACACCGGTTTATGATAAACCATTTAAAGGTATATTATGTGATCTTTCCAGGGAACGCCCTCAACATCGAAAAAAAAATTGAAAGAAGATTTTCTTGCAGATTTACATTTCTGATCATAAATCGTACATACATTCCAAGTTACAGGGCGATACGATTCTTAATTACTTCAAAATCATGATTTTAGAGTGAAAATAAACTGTCGGATAATCCGACAGTTTATTATTTTCACTCTAAATTCACTCTAAAACCATGATTTTGAGGTAATTAGGAATCGTATCGCTCTGTAACTTGGAATGTATGTATGATTTATGATCAGAAATGTAAATCTGCAAGAAAATCTACTTTATAAAAAATATAATGAATAGAGGGCGCTCTCTGGAAAAGATCACATAATATGCCTTTAATTTGAATTTGGAATCATAACGCGCTCATCGATGCTCGCCCCGTCGTGCGCCCTACCTTTCACGCGCGCATACATTGTGCACCTCACGGTTTAAGTCAGGAGGGTCGGAAGCCGATTATTTAACCGGTTTATTGCGCTCGCCGACACGGAATTTTCATTCCGGGTAAGATAAACCGTTTAACTAGCTCTTTTCTGTGGAAACACGCCGATTGTAAGAAGTATCAAAAAGACTTACACCGGGTTTTATCCGAAGACCTTAATGTTTTGTTTTTGTTTGGCCTTTCGATGTTGTGCAAGTCCGTCCCACCCGCCCCGTCCATCCAATACCTGTTTATTTATTTAATGTCATTACTGAATTATGGTAGGCCTATTACTTCGTATCGTTGTTAAGTTAGCTAGTTCTCAATTAGTTCAACTCGGTGTACTAATTTTTCATCCAGTTATATCAAACATAATATCAATTATAAGTGCCATTTTACCTTGGCCTACATATTATGGATGGGCATGATCGGAGAAGCATCCTCGGGCCGATGAGCCGATGCTATCAAATGGCTCATGGTTATATCATGGTTATATAAACTGCTCACAAAAAGTATCGAAACACTTAGAAATGATCAAATATATAACGGCTCGAAAGGGTATGCATTAATCGAAGCTAATAACCAAGTGCATAATTTTGTTCTGCGTATTTTGACACCTCGATCGTTGAGATCCGATGATGCTGAGCGGAGTTATTGTCATTTCAATGATCGTGGGTCCAGTTTCAAAAGTGACACTCATCCCTATTGAAAAACACGAATCTGATCATTCTAAACAGTAATGCAAACTTCTTTCTATAGGATGATTGTCACTTTTGAAACTGGACCCACGACCATTGAAATGACAATAACTCCGCTCCGCAATCTCGTATCTCATCGATCGTGGTGTCAAAATACGCAGAACAAAATTATGCACTTGGTTATTTGCTTCGATTAATGCATACCCTTTCGAGCCGTTATATATTGGATCATTTCTAAGTGTTTCGATACTTTTTGTGAGCAGTTTAGTATAACTTTGTATAGTTATGTGCACACGCGGCAATCAAAAACACGACATGTGGAGGGGGTATAGGGCCATGGAGAGCAGGGATGGACAGCCTCTCCTGGCGTGTATTTTAATATAATATCCATTATAAGCTCATTTATTTCAGTTTGCGTTCGGGTCTAAGGCCCCGCTGTTAGGCCTATGGTTTGGTGACATGCCATAATATGAGACAAAATAAGTTCCAAGATAACCAGAAGTAGGCCTATATGGCCAAACAAGTCATGTTTCTAAAAAATCCTCCTAAAATGTCATGGTTAAATTGAATAATATAAAATTCGGGAACATACCAAATGAAATTCGGACTGAACAAAGAACAGAGATCTTCCCATTTCGATCGCTAAATGGCCCATCATTCATATTTTTGAATCAATAAAACGTCCGAATGTTCTAGACTGAAAGCAAACGTGAAAGGGATGGGATTATGGTGGGAGAGGATCACAGAATTATAAATCTATGGAGAGGATGCTCTATATTGCTGCCCCTGGACCCACCTCAACAACAACAACAAATAGGGCAACATCGGTTTGGTTATCACGAAGTTATGAGATGTAAACAATAGGCCTGATTAGATGTGTCTTTCAACACCAGGACACTGAGACAACCGCACAACATGGGTGAATTGACGGAAGCAGCCAGCAAATTCAAAATCGATGTGATTTGCGTGCAAGAACACCGAATGGTACACGATGCTGACATAGATTATACAAAGGTATCTGAAAAGTACACCTTGGTAACATCCTCAGCAACAAGGAATAAAAGTGGAGCTGCTACTGGTGGGATAGGACTACTGATGAGCCACTACACCATGAAATGTCTTACTGAGGTCAAGAAACACTCTGATAGGATCATTACTGCCTCCTTCACAGGGAATCCAGCCACAACCATCATGTGCTGCTACAGCCCTACAAACTGCTCCAAAGAAGAGGATGTAATCGCCTTTTACAAGAACCTCTCAGATGCGATGAGAGACATCCCCGCACACAACATGGTTTTGATTGGTGGCGACTTCAATGCAAAACTTGGTACAGGCGAAGTTCTATTCTCTTACCATGATTCCACCAATCGGAATGGTATCCTTCTTCTAGATTTTGTCAACAGCTTCGATCTTGTTGTCACAAATACCAAGTTCAGGAAGCCGAACAGGAAGCTGTGGACATTCCAGTACCCAAACACCACAAAGGCACAACTGGACTTCATTCTGGTGAGGAAGAAATGGGTAAACTCTGTGCAAAATGTAGAGGCATACAACACCTTTGTAACAGTGGGGTCTGACCACAGAATCATCACAGCGATGGTAAAGCTACGTCTGCGTGCTCCAAAGAAGAAGCCGCCTAATGCAGCAAGGTCCTTGAACTTCAAAGCACTGTGTTTCAACAGAGACCTCCAGGATGAATATACCATCAAAGTATCCAACTTCTTTGATCCTTTGGCCCAAGAGAAGAGCACCATGCCATTCCAAGAGAAGTACGACCTCCTCCAATCTTCCTGCATCAAGGCAGCAGAGGAAATCTTGCCCAAGAAACCAAGGAATACTTTCAAGAGCATATCACAGACCCAGAAAGTAAAAGCGGCAAGAGAAGCCTACATCTCGTCAACCAAGGTGGATAAAAACATGGCCAAACAAAAGTTGACAGATGCGTACATAGCAGAGGAGAAAGCATTACTGGAGTCCAGCATCGAGCAGGTACAACAAGCTTCTCTCTCCAGCAAACACAGCACTGCTTGGAAAATTGTGGACGACATCAGTGGAAGAAAGGATAGCAAGCGATCTATGCTCTCAGGAACGCCAGATGACAGGAAAGGTTCATGGTTGAAGCATTTCTCTACTCTTCTTGGGAAACCACCAACAGTACCAGACAGAGACTTCACCATCTCCAAGGTGGTTGATGATACACTACCAATCTCAACCTCAGAGTTTACGTTAGCTGATCTGGAAGAAGCGCTTTCACAGTCAAAACCAGGAGGTGCCTTAGGACTGGACAGCATTCCACTTGAGCTCTGGAAGTCGGACACCTTTAAACCCCACCTTCTTCATCTGTGCAACAATCTTCTGCTACACCAAGAGAAACCTAAGCAATGGTCAACAGGTGGAATCATTCCCATCCCAAAGAAAGGGGACCTATCAAAACCAACCAACTACAGGGGCATCACCCTTACCAGTATTGCAGCCAAGCTCTTCAACAGGATGGTATTAAACAGGATAAGACCATTTGTTGACCCCTTGCTGCGTTGGAACCAGAATGGCTTCAGACAGCATAGATCAACCGTCTCTCAAATACTGGCTCTGAGACGTATCATTGAAGGCATGAAGACAAAGAATCTTCCTCTGGCAGTAGTATTCATAGATTACTCAAAAGCTTTCGATTCGATCCATCGTGAACGGATGTTCCAAATCCTACATGCGTATGGTATTCCAGGAGTCATCATTGATGCAATCAAGGCTATCTACACAGATTCATCTGCCTTAGTGATATCTGCAGACGGTGATACCGAACCTTTCGAGATTCTGGCTGGAGTTCTACAAGGAGACACCCTTGCTCCATTCCTCTTCATAGTGGTAGTAGATTACATCATGCGGCATGCCTTGAAGGACATCAACCAATCCACCGGGATCGTTCTTGAGAGAAGGAAGAGTAGACGTCATCCAGAGCTACGCCTTCATGATTTGGACTTCGCTGACGACATAGCACTCTTGTCTTCATCCATTGAGTCAGCTGAAATTCTGCTACAGCATATCGAAGAAGCTTCAAACTGTGTTGGCCTGCACCTTAATGTTGGAAAAACCAAGACTCTGCTAGTCGGCATCCCATCCTCCACAAATGTCACATCTCTGAGTGGTGCCAAACTTGACAACATCAAGGAGTTTAAGTACCTAGGATCGTCAATGCCAGACTCTTTCCATGACTTCAAGTGCCGGAAAGCTCAAGCCTGGGTTGCATGCAACAAGCTGGAGAAGATATGGAAATCTAAACTTGATAGGCCTACTAAAATCAAGTTTTTCCGAGCTTGCGTGGAAAGTATTCTACTATATGGTTCAGAGACATGGACAGTTACAAAGACTTTTGAGGACAGAATAAATGGATGCTACACACAGTTGCTGAGGAGAGTCCTTAACATCAGTTGGAGAGACCACAAAACTAATGAAGAGGTGTATGGTGAAATTCCTCCGCTGGCTAACTCAGTAAGGAAGCGACGGCTCCAGTTTGCTGGACACTGCCTACGAGCATCCGATCAACCTGTCTCCCGAGTACTTTTCTGGACTCCAAGTGAAGGCCATTCATCCCGTGGCAGGAGATCCACCACCTATCCTGACAGCATCTCAAAGGACCTTGATCTTGAACCCAATGAAGTTCAACAGCTTATGTTGGATAAACTTGCTTGGAGGAAATTTGTAACTGCTGCTTCCAATATTCCGTCCAAGGACGACCGATGATGATGATGAGATGTGTGGTTGCACCTTTGATATCCTTGTACTTTTGTGTCCTCTTAATGAAAAAAGTTTCAATCTAGGTATAGGTGACAAGGCAATTCATAGGGATAGCCAATAAATAATAAAACCATATGCAGTAATGGAAATACCCACATGACTGTATATATAGGCCTACTAGAGCTAATTGTTAATAATGACCGTGTTTTCACCGTTATCATTGTTATCTTCAGTAGATAGCAAACTACTTTTAAAAGAGATCCAACCGAAATGCTTAATAGAGCTATTGTTATAACACTGAACAATCACTATTTAATAATTATCTTCGGTAGATAGCAAACCAATTTTAAAAGGATCCAAGTCCATTCTAATGGAAAATACTCATCATTTAACTACTGTGAAATGTGATCCATTACCCGCCAGTGGCGTATCTGATGAGATCGCTTGTCAGAGGGGGGAAATGGTATCTTCCCGGTAGGCTTTAACTTTACAGGCTGAGGATTGCGGCCGCCGAGTCCGACATTTGAAAACGGGGAGGGTGTGGTGTTCTCAAAATCCACCCCCATCCGACTCAAATTGGGGCCCTTGCTCCCCCAACCCACTGTATTTACAGAAAATAAAACCTTTTAGCCTGGTAGTTTGAGCTGTTCTACCCGGTCAAATCCGTCGAGGGAGGGGGACACTCTACTGTTACTCGTTCGCTTGACAGTTTACCCATATAGACAATTCCTATAGTCATTTTACAAACCGTTAATTTTATTTTCCTGCTTCATTAAACATTGTATTTAATGTTAGACCTAGACATATATTTCAGTTTCTTTTTCAGTGGCGCTGGCATAACGAGGATCAAGTTCAGGTGGCATGTTGTGGCCTTTTACTATGATGAAATCACAATTCGTGACGTGACTCATATTAATCATGTTAATCAGAAGCTTACCCGATTCCGTGTCTTTTAATATCTGAAGTAGAGAAGAGAAAACATCTTCATCCCATTTCTCGCTTTCTCTCTAATGTTTCCAATTTTTCTCTCTCCTTTACTAAGTCCTTTATCTAGGATAGGTGTTGATTTTTACATCCAGACTACTCACTAACTGCGCCACGGTGCATTTTTAAATGATCACATTGATAAAGATTCGACTACACTGGGCCTATAGACCATTTCAAATCCGAAAAAAAATACGATCAGTTCCGAATGCTTCCGATTAGCCGAGTGATTTGACGCTCGGTTACATGACCTGTCAGCTCACAGGTCATGGCCATGTGCCGGAGAAAAACAAACGTGTTTTTCACCCGTCTGCCCGTGTGGTAGATTGCGCTGGTGTTGGTGATAGATTGTATCCCTCACAAAGTTTATGTTGCGGCATTTCAGTAACAAAAAACGGTGAGATGAAAGAGATTTGGGGAAATATTTTCACTTTTTACCGTCTGCTCGATACATTTGGAATTTGCTGATCAACGCCTTTGTTGATAAAAAAAACAAAAATTGTCTCGTTCCACGTTTTACTTCTCATGTGTGCACGCGTGTATGTAAACATAGTAAATCACTAGGCGGACAACCAACTGGGACAATGCTGTGAATGCGATTAATTGTTGCGAAGAACGCGCAACACACCTACTCCACGTGACCTGTTTGTCCGAAGATTTCCGATCTCAATTTGAAATGGTCTATAATGATAAACTCTGATGATTAGGCGCAGATGTTGCGCACAGAAATTAATACACGAGCGTCTAATCTTTGTCAACCGGTTCAACGCGCACGCGTCACCATTTATTTTGCCAACTCAAAACATTCCACGCGCGTCTGCGCTCATTGTCGATTAACGCACGCGCTTTCATGCGTTACGCTTCCCGGAAATTGTGAACGCACTTCGAATGCGCATGAAACGGTATGGCTTCTTTTTCACACTCGACATCATGAAAAAGGTGTTTTTTAACACACATTTGAGGTTATTTTGATACCAAGAAAATAACGGTTTGTAATGAAACTTTGCACGAAGTTGGGGATTTATATGCTTCCCACAATATCTAAAGAACAGGATTTGAAATACGTGTATTTCCCCGTAAACCATGATCAAACGGCGGTATTGTCACTTTTCACCTTCATCGGTTGATTTCTTTATGTTCATTTTTGAGTAAAAATACGATTTACAGACACGATAACTCAATACAAACTGTATCTGATGGACAGCAAGTAAGTTTAACGCAACAAGCATGATCTTCGCCAAGTTCCATTTTTTTTTAAGGTCTATTTTCCCATTTTTCGGATCATTTTGTAGAAATTCACGTTTGTTGTATTTAAAAATCCCATTTTGTTGCCTTATTTGGTCAATAAATATCAAAACAAACAAAAAATGGAACCAGGGTAATTTTCTTAAGATTACAAAAATCGTAAAAGGACAGATATTTAGAAAATATTTTTTGGGTTACCTTGTCCGAATTGAAGACTGGTCAAAATTCTCGTTTTTTATGATTTTCTCCAAAATGGTCCTTTTTAGAGCAATTTTATGTTCATGGTTAGATTTATTGAACCCTTTCCTTCAAGAAAATATATACTTTTATATGGAATATATGAATAATGACGTAGTTACGGTCGTTTTACGGAAGCTATTTCTGACACTTGACAGCCCCTTAACCCTTACAGCCCCGTACCCCATGAAATCCCATTTTCCAGCCCGTCGGTTCCACCTGGCGCTGAGGTTTTTGGGTGAAATAATGGCCCGGGCTACATAGCTGGGCCAATACACTGGCCCAGCATAGCTTCCCCCGTGGCGCAGTTGGTAGAGCGTTCGCCTGTCAACGGAGAGGTCGTGGGTTCAAACCCCGGGTCGTGGCATCTCTTGTTGTGTGTGCTTTTTTTGCTTGAAAAGATTTTCGTTGGAAAATCCACCGGGAGTGTTAGGGTTAAACAAACACAAAACTGTCAGCAAATGGGACCTCATGACCCAGGACCTTTTGCAACTAGCTATTAAATTTGAGTGGGGTGAAAGAGGGAGAGGTGGGGGTGTGTTTGTTTGATAATGGTACATCAATTACAATTAGATAATAAAGGTATTGTTTTAGACCGTACCCGTTATATATTGTCTGACATAAATGTGGATGGTATTATTATTTAAAGTGGAAAAAACGACGCCGCAGGCGGAGTTGTAACAGTCATAGCCTACTATAGCCATTTATGAATCAAAATTGTACCTTAAATTGCCCACATGTGTCAACTTTTACCCCTGTTATACTCCCTGTCATAGTTCCTTGGGCATAATTTGCGTTATTTTACGCAAGCTTATTCTGTTGTTGTTTGCGGGGCGCGGCTTCAAAATGCTTGACAGGCGCGAACAAAGTCACGCGCCGCGGCCGTCAATCAGGGCGTGTGACGATTTCACAATTGACCAATTAGGATGCGCGATTATTTTTTTAAAGGGACCGGTACGCACTTCCGTGTTTACGCACAATCGCACCTACGCATTGCAATGCGCACATACGTACGCAACTCGAACGTACGCATGATTTGATGGACCTGAAAGCGGCCGTGGCAAAATTATTAAAGCGGCCCTTTTTGACCATGTCAGGCAGAAGTATGTCGTCCCGGTAGTAAATTTTCGTAAAAGGTTGCCCCAATTATTTTCCCAGTCAGTCACCTCGTGAATTTCACGTAAGTGGGGGGGGGGGGGGTCAAAAAAATTCGCACGGTCAAAAAATTTCGCGCGGTCACAACATTTCGCACAGTCACAAATATTTTCGCACGGTCACAATATTTCGCACAGTCACACATTTTCGCACAGTCACAAAATTTCGCACGGTCACAAAATTTCGCACAGTCACAAATTTTCGCGCGGCCACAAAATTTGAGTAACCGGCCCTGAGAAGCCCAAACCAAGCGGCCCATGTGGCGATCGCCACAACGCCACAGTGGCCAGTCCGCCCCTGTGTCCAAGGCATTATGACAGGGAGTATAGTATCGAATAACCCAAAAATATTCCATTAAATCCCTTGAGGTGCACGAATTCACCATGCGTCGGCATAATGCGCCGCATAAGCACGCATGGAAAATCGCACGGCACGGCCTACCGCGCAATGCGCGAGGGTGGTCACGCTCATAGTGTACGCCGTGTTAAGTTGTCTGATATAAATGTCGCCGATTTCTCTGAGAACCAATGAGAATTGCCTAAACATTGTTAGTTGTTTAAAAATACCTGATAGACATTAAAGAGGTTTACAGAAGAACATAGGAGAAGGAACATTATCAGGTTATTATACAATATTGATTTTTCACTTGCCAGCATTTATTTTCTTTTTAAATTAGTGTTTTTCAATTTTCGATAATGGATACCGACTTGTCATGCTTGTTATCAATAAAAGAAACCATTTCCAACATGCAAAACTGTGTATGACAGAAAGAATTGTAATTTCAAAACATTCATTATAATAAGATATGGGCAATTCCAAGCAAATGTCAACCAAATAGCCAAAATTTCAAATGTGCATCCAAAGTTTAATTCTATGCCTATAATGTAGGCAAGAGTCCAAAGTTCAGGAATTTTTAGTTTGTTTAGCGATACTATGTTTTTTGATGTATAAACTAGCTAATTAGCATAAATTTGCATATTTGCAGCTTACAAAATCAGTGAAAAGGCTTGTTTTTATTTATTCCATATCTTTTAGACACATAGGTATGATGTTTAAATAAATGTCAGGCACAATAGTAGTACTGATGGGAAAAGTTTTGATATAAATTTAATTTTGATCAACGGCCGATTAGCCTCGTTAATCCAGGTAATTAGTATGCATTGCATAATCTCATGTCATTCCGCAACGCAAAAGTACAATTTTTTAGGATAGCCAGAAGAAAAAATGTACCCTATTTTCATTTAACTATTTTTTCTCTGCACACAATTGACATGCTTCACAATGATCAAAAAAAAATTGGAAAATTCTGTTAATTAATAGCCCTAACGAGCGTTGCGGAATGACGTGTTGCGGAATGACGGTGCGGAATGACAAAGGTATTAATCCCTATATTTAGGCAATTTATTGAGCAAATTGTGATATTTTTGTGTACTTGGTATAAGATCATCCTTATTTATGATAATTCATTCAAATATGGACTCTAAACTTCTAAAAAAGTTTCAAAATTGATGAAAACTCATAATTTGCTGAATTAGGCAACTTTGATGTGCAAGCTGATGAATTCGGCAACTTCATCACAAAATCATGGCTACTTTACCTGTAAATGATGATTTCAATGTGAAAATAGTTGGGTTACTTGTATTCACGAATTTGTAACATATGAAATGCCACTGATTACTCTTTCTTTTATTTTTTATGCATATTAAAGCATAAAAACATGTTTTTTCTTTTCTCTATGGAGTTTTGCACACAAATTCACACTGTCATTCCGCAACGTCATTCCGCAACACCTACTTTTATTTTTTGATGACCTACTAGAAGTCCTAGCTGATGATTAAGTTTTATGAAAATGCTTTTGTCAGTTAGCTAACACTTCAAACCTTCTAAAAAGTAACTTCAATAATGATACACTCTAAAAAGTTCACAGAGTTTTCACTTTGTGTAAACATGTAAAAAAAACCACCAATCGTCTGCGTC